>BEXV01000227.1:96205-107302 GCA_003118195.1 Hemicentrotus pulcherrimus | reverse complement strand
GGGGGGGGGGGGGGTTAGGATTACTTAAGCATTTTTACACATATATTTCGAACTAAATAACAGAGCACTTAAAACTTTTTTTATTATCAATGGGTCTATGAAATACAAGCCATGTTTTTTTAATAGACTCCAATACTATGTTTTACCATTGTGCCAATTAATTTATTGTATAATCATTTAAAAAATGTTTTGTCAGTAAAATGTTATTGAATTTGTATATATTTCATATTTATTTGATTGTATCATATTATGTAAAGATAACAAAATAAGCCTTGAAACCTTGAATAAAAGCTAGCACGTAGATGATAACAACAAAAGACACTGTGAAAGGTTCGATTTTTTCATCTGAGAAATATTGCTCTATCATGAATAAATGCAAATATAACATCCCAGTAATACTCATGCCAAAAAATATAAGTAAATGAATAATGAAAAAGACTTTTTGAGTTCATGACTAGTCGGATAGTTGGATGTAAGTCTATTTCTAGTTTACATCATTGAGTGTGTGTAGGTGGGTTTGGGTGTGCGCGTGTGAGTGGGACGGGGTTTATGTGCGTGTGTGTAAGGGTGGAAGGGTTGAAGGGCGTGCGCGTGCATGTGGTTTATTCATTCATCAAAGTAGAATATATAATGAATATTATATAGAATGGAATAAAGATCACGGAAAAAAAAGGTGTGTATATTTTATCCCAGAGTAAAGGAAAATGAATAAATATTCAAACCGTGATTTGGCGAACGGTTCTTCAAATATAAACTGTGTCAATTATTAATTAAAAAGAAATATGCAATTGTAATTGCTAACCCGGAAAGATATGAAAACGACTATTAAACTATTTTGAAAGTCATGATAAAACATGACATCTGGAATCTTCCGTTAATAATTATTGAAGTCATAATCATGTGTAATATTTTATCGTGCATTAGGGTACCAAGATGAGCTTCTTATTTTTCTTGTCAAGAATCAGAGTGGTCTTTAGAATTTTAAGTCGTGCTCAAAATAAATGCGAGCAATTAAGGACTTCTTTCCTTCAACCTGAACCTATTCCTGAAAAGCTAATTAGGTTATAACATTTAGAGGACTCGCGAGGCGTAACTCGATAAGTGACATTGAATGATAAAGACCATCATGGTTGGATAAAAGGGATTCTGTGTTGATGACTGTATTTGTACTTGGCAATATTGGGGATTGCAATGGGAGGTTGAAAGACGGTTAAAAGAATATCTCATTTTCCACTTTCCCTTCGTTAAAAGGGCAGACAGCAATGCAATGAATATTATATAGGATGAAATGAAGATCACGGAAAAAAGGTGTGTATATTTTATCCCAGAGTAAAGGAAAGTGAATAAATATTCAATCAGTGATTTGGCGAACGGTTCTTCAAATATAAACTGTCAATTATTGATTAAAAAATAAATAGGCAATTGTAATTGCTAACCCAGAAATATATGAAAACTTTAATATCTTAACTTTTAAGGAACCTATGATTTGAAATCTAAGCTTTATTGATATCACGTTCATTCCTACATTTAAAGTACTGTAGTATGATAATATTTTAATAGGTCCTATATTGCTTTACATGAAAGTACTCTACAGGCTTAATCTTTATCTCATTATATTATGTTGTCTGATTATATTAAATAAGGAATTAAAAGAAATCTTCAAGGAAAAAACAGACGATAATTCAACTATTTTTGAAAGTCAAGATAAAACATGACATCTGGAATCTTCCGTTGATAATTATTTAGGTCATAATCATGTGTAATACTTCATCGAGCATTAGGGTTCCAAGATGAGCTTGTTTTTTCTTGTCAAGAATTAGAGTGGTCTTTAGAATTTCAAGTCGTGCTCAAAATATATGCGAGCAAGGATTTTTTTTCTTCTATCTGACACCTATTCCTGACAATCTAAATAGGTTATAACACTAAGCAGACTCATGAGGCGTGACTCGATAAGTGGCATTGCATGATAAAGACCATCATGGTTGGATTAAAGGGATTCTGTGTCGATGACTGTATTTGTACTTGGCGATATTGTGGATTGCACTCTAATGGAAGGTTGAAAGATGGTTAAAAGAACATCGCATTTTCCACTTTCCCTTCGTTAAAAGGGCAGACAGCAATGTAATTAGCAGTGACAGATAATCAAAGATTCAGAGAAGCCTGTCAGATTTCTGAGTTTACATAAAATTTATTTCAAAATATTACCCATTTTATCCACGGTCTGATCTTTATGAGGCAGAATACCGAATTATTATCAAACTTAAGCTTTTTCTTTATCATCACGGTTGTACAGAAATTTCCAGCGCTACTGAATTCCCACTTATGACACAGGCTTGCAGAAACTAGGCAATATGTTTTGACCAATCTCGAGCAAACTGAGCACAGAGATAAAGCCAAAGTCCATGCAGCTAATCCATTTAGTTCGTGAAGTAAGGTCTCCTCGTAGCTCAAGATCTGTCTTTTCTTTGGACCCTCTGATGTCCAATTTGATGTAGACTTTGGCAGATCTTGACAAAAAAAGCCTTATATCAACCATCAACCATGTCTGCGACAGAATCAGCAGCCGGTGCCGAATCCTGGGAACATATTCATCCTATCCATGCAGCCTGGTTTCTCGTTGTATGCACAGTACTTTCTATTTCTTGCAACACCATCAACCTTATTGTTATACCTAGGCTGAATGATTTGGCAGATACCTCGAAAGTCTTTTATATCGCCCTCGCCATCTTTGATCTTATGCTCACGTTTATATTTATCCTTATGATCAAGCCTTCTCTATCGGGGCATTGGTTTTATGGGGAAGAAGCTTGTAAAGCGATTGGATCCCTTGCGGGAATCGTGCCGTCCTTTTCGGCAGCAACAGTGACACTGCTCAACATCGACAGGTTTATCCTAATAATTCGACCCCTTCGATATCCGTCCATTGTAACTCGACGACGTTGCGTTGCAGTTGTAGTATCGACGTGTTGCAGTTTCGTTATCATTGGCCTTCTCGAGATGGAATTCGCAGGAGACTCTTTTGACATCGTCCGCTTTCGAGAATTCGGGATGTGCCTCATGGATTCAACCGATAAAGACTTCTTACCGATAACCATTTTTAATTACACCATCTCGATCTGGGCTCAAGCGGTTATCATCACAGTACTCTACTTGATCGTAGTCCGAACTGCCTGGAGACACACCAACGATATTGCTCAACAGGAAGAATCTGTATTCCGTATCCGAAAGTTCTCCAATCGTATCAACCCGTCTTTGCCTACGACTTCGTGCCAAGATCAGGTTATGAAAATCGATTACCAAATAGCGATGCGTGCATTAGCAGCAAGGAAAAAGAAATATAGATCGATAACTTTTGTAATTGCAATTACCGGTTCTTATTTCATATGCTGGATTCCTTATACGATTTCGGAAATCGCGGAACCGATATTCGGTCGTCCGGTTTCACGTCAAGCTCAAGTAACTTTCTTATATATATTATCGTGTACAACCTGGTCCAACTCTGTGGTATATTTTATTATCATTAAACAGTACAGACAAGAGATTTTTAAAATGATGAAATCTTTGGTCATTAAATTCACATCGAAGAGGGGTTAAACCACATAGTCTAGTAAACAAACTTCGCGCTTTCATGAGAATCACATGAAAGGACAAGGTGACCAACAAAGAGATACTAGAACGAGCAAAACTACTTTCTACGGAGGACCTGCTCATGAGGAAGAACCTACGGTGGACAGACCATGTCATCAGGATGCCTTCTAAGAGGTTATTTAAGCAAATACTATTCTCGCAACTACCCTCTGGCGAAAGAGGGATTGGTCGTATACGGCTTCGCTACAAGGACATGGTCAAGATGAACCTGAAGCAGAGGCAAATCGAAATCAAGACTTGGACAACTGCTGCGCCGGCCATGCCAGCGAGCTGAATGTAAAACAACTGTAAAGTGAAAGTGAAGGCGGTCATTGTCCCTTCCCGACAGAAATCACTACTAGGTCCTATATCAATTTCCATGAAAGTATTCGGCAGGTTTAATTTCTATCTATAGATTAAGGAATGAAATTAAATCTTCAAGGGGAAAACAGACGATAATTCAGATATATTTGAAATATATGATAGAGTATTACATCTGGAATCTTCCGTTGATATCATTATTTATATAACCATGTCTAATACATTGAAGGACAATAACAGGGGCGGTTCAAGCCTTTTGCTAACGGGGGGAGGGGGGGGGGGTGGTTGACATAATGACAATAAATCGTCAAAGAACTGCGTAGCGCCGAGGCGATTTTTGTTGCTATTTTGAACCCCTGTTAGTGTTAGTTGTTTCCTGGCATCTACTAACATCTATATACTGTATGTGTCTGGACACAGGATGACGCATCACATTTTCACTTGGCAGCCAGAGAGAGGGGGGGGGGGGGGCAGTCAACCCCTAAACCACCCCCCCCCCTCTTATGCTTGTCAAGGATAAGAGTGGTTCTTTGAATTTGAAGTCGTGATCAAAATAAATGCGAGCAGGGACTTCTTTTTTCCACCTGATACTTATTCCTGCAAAACTAATTAGGTTATAACATTTAGGAGACTCGATGAGTGACATTGCTGATAAAGACCATCATTGTTGGCCGCTTAAAGAGATTCTGTGTTGATGACTGTATTTGCACTTGACAACATTGTGGATTGTAATCTTATGAAAGGTTGAAAGACGTTAAAAGAATATTGCATTTCCACTTTCCCTTCGTTATGAGGGCAGTCAAGAATTGTATTAACAGTGACAGGCAGGCGCGTAAGCTGGTGGGGAGGGGTGAGAGTCCAACCCCCTCGAATTGTTTTGGGTGTATTTTGGAGGAAACCCTCCCTCGAAAAAAAAAATGGTAATAGATGACCCCAAAAAGTTGACCCCCCCCCCCCCTTCCCCCCCCCCCAACGGAACGAAATATCGGTCGGCCAAATTTTCAAATTTTCGGGACAAAAAGACCCTAAAAAGTGTGCTCTAACGCCCCCCCCCCCTCGAAATAAAATCCTGCGTACGCACCTGTTGACAGGTATCCCATTTTATACACGGTCTGATCTTAATGAGGCAGAATTTAATCATTAAAACTGATCGATCCAGAATGACTATCAAACTTGGTTTTTTTTTTTTTTAATCATAGCGGTTGAACCGAAATTTCAACGCTACTGACTTCAAAGCATTATTATACAGGGTCTAGATGGAGGCTTGCAGTCAGTACGCAATGTGTTTTGACCAATATCGAGCAAACTGAGCACAGAGTCAACAACGAGAGCCTATGCATAAAAGTCAATCCATTTAGTTCGTTAAGTAAGGTTTCTGTGGACCTCTAATGTCCTGATATCTGAAGACTTCGGTAGATCTTTATGAAAAGAAGCCTTCTATCAACCATCAATCATGTCTACGACAGAATTTGCAGCCGGTACCAAATCCTGGGAACATATTCATCCGATCCCTGCAGCCTGGTTTCTTGTTGTATGCACGGTACTTTCTGTTTCTTGCAACACCATCAACCTTATCGTTATTCCTAGGCTGAATGATTTGGCAGACACTTCGAAAGTCTTTTATATCGCTCTCGCTATCTTTGATCTTATGGTCACGTCTATACTAATCCTTATGATCGTACCTTCTCTATCGGGGTACTGGTTTTATGGTGAAGTAGCTTGTAAAGCGATTGGATTCCTTGCGGGAATCACGCAAACCTTTTCAGCAGCAACGGTGACACTGCTCAACATCGACAGGTTTATCCTAATAATCCGACCCCTTCGATACCCGTCCATGGTAACTCGACGACGTTGTGTTGCTGTGTTAGTATCGACGTGTTGTAGCTTCGTCATTATTGGCCTTCTCGAGATGGAATTCGCAGGAGACTCCTTTGACATCGTCCGCTTTCGAGAATTCGGGATGTGCCTCATGGACTCAACCGATAAAGACTTCTTACCAATACTCATTTTAAATTATACCGTCTCGTTCTGGGCTCAGGCGGTTATCATCACAGTACTCTACTTGATCGTAGTCCAAACTGCCTGGAGACACACCAACGATATGGCTCGACGTGAAGAAGCTGTATTCCGTATCCGAAAGTTCTCCAATCGTATCAACCCGTCTTTGCCTACGATTTCATGCCAAGATCAGGTTATGAAAATCGATTACCAAATAGCAATGCGTGCATTAGCAGCAAGGAAAAAGACATTTCTCAAATCGATAACTTTTGTCATTGCAATTACCGGTTCATATTTCATATGCTGGATTCCTTATACGATTTCGGAAATCGCTGAACCGATGTTTGGTCGTCCGGTTTCACTTCAAACGCAAGTGACTTTCTTATATATATTGTTGTGCACAACCTGGTCCAACTCTGTGGTCTATTTCATCATCATTAAACAGTACAGACAAGAGGTTTTTAGAATGCTGAAAAAATTGGTCATGAAATTCAAATAGAAGAGGGGTTTAACCACTAAAAGGATGGAAGATAATGATCTAAAAACATCATTCGTGGCATGGGAAATTTCACAGCCTTCGGCAGTCTACATTTAACGATGTCAGTTTTCATCTATACCCGAGAGTGGACCATATTGCTCTGGTTGTCTCATTTTCGCCAGCACAAACGTAGCTAGTTCGCCGTCTATAGAACGTTTATAGCATACGACAATCGGCGGATCAGACGACACTTTATAGTGATTTTGTATTTGAGATTGCTTTGCTAAATATAAAATACAAGAACCTTTTCCATATCTTTAAACTATCATCGATATCTGATAATTAAACAGTTAGTAAAATACACCTACCAAACTACATAATACAATGAAATACTTGACTGAAAGTAGGGGAGTTTCATGTGGTGCACAATTGCACTCCTCTGTTTATAATCGAACAGGCCATGGTGTGTCATGAATATTCATGTTTTTGCTTACATCGGCAAAATATTTGGCTATACTAAATGAAAAAAATACTGTCGGGGTTGGCTGAAGTGGACATAATGAACCAAGCAGAACTGATCTATGATAATTCATGCTTCCTATCCTTCGTGTGCTTGACCTATAATCTGACAATAGCGTGGTAAATTGCGTCCAAAGTTCGACTTGTTACATATGCGTTATATATCCAATGGCGAGCTTGCGACCTATTTTGATCAAATTACGGTGGGTGAACTTTCAAAAGTCAATGGGACATGAGGGTTCTAATGAAAGAGCTAGTGTTAACGTACGTTGGGGTTGATGTGATTTTCGTTCAAAAAAAAAATTGTAACGATATTTTGGGTAAAAGTCCATAGGCTAACATGTTTATAGGCTGCTGGACTCTGACGATAGGGGGCGTTGTCAAAAGAGACTAAATGGAGCTATGTTCACTTTACTAGAAGGCCTTACGTAATGTGTGCACCCTCCACCTACTTCACAAGAATAACCCATAAGGAAAACCATCATAATGAATTCCGAATCCGAAAGATTTTAGTAAGCTTTCCCAATATTACGCAGCTATTTCCCGGTTGGACACTAACCCTCTCTGCGGCGAGATTAAAGCACAACACAACTAGTACTCCAAAGCAATTTAAAGAAGTTCCGTGTATGCGAACTATGACATAGAAACAGACGAGTAAATTTATCTTTAATGAATACCTGTGGATAATGGTGATGTTCTAGGTGAGACCTGACATTTCTTCCTGTGATATAAAATAATGAATGAAAACCAAATTTTCAAGGGGAAAAACATATGAAATTTAGCTTTGTTTAAAAGTCATGAGAAACGTGACATCTGGATTCTTCCGTTGATATTTATTTTGCATTAGGATACCAAGATGAGCCTCTTTTTTCTTGTCAAGACTCAGGGTTGTCATTAAAATTTGAAGTCGTAATCAAAATACATGCGAGCAAGGACTTCTTTTCTTCTACCTGACACCTTTTTCTGAAAAGCTAATTAAGAGTAACTCTCGAGGCGCGCGTGATGAAGACCATCATTGTTGGCTTAAAGGGGTTTTGTGTTGACTGTATTTGCACTTGGCAATTATGTGGATTGCAATCAGAAGGCAGGTTATAAGACGATTAGAAGAATATTGCTTTTCCGCTTTCCCTATGTTAAAATGGCTGACAGCAGTGCAATTAACAGTGACAGGTAATCAAAGATTCAAAGAAATTCCGTTAGATTTGTGAGTTTACCTAGAATATATTTCAAAAAATGATCATATTTTATTCACGGCCTGATCTTAATGAAACAGAAAGTAATCATCAACATTGATCAATCCTGAATGACTAATCAAACTTGAGCTATTTTTATCATAACGGTTAAACCGATATTTTTAACGATACTGAATTCAAAGCATTGTGCACAGGTCAATTACGCGATTTGATATGTGTTTTGATCAATGTCGTGCAAACTGAGCATAGAGATAGAGCCCAACAACGTGAGTCCATGCACGGAACTCAATCCATTTAGTTCGTTGAGTAAGGTTTCCTCGTGGCCCAAGAGCTGTCTTTTCTGTGTATCCTCCAATGTCTTGATTGATGTAGACTTTGGCAGATCTTGACTAAAAGAAAACCTTCTATCAACCATCAATCATGTCTGCGACAGAATCTGCAGCCGGTACCGAATCCTAGGAACATATTCATCCGATCCATGCAGCCTGGTTTCTTGTTGTATGCATCGTGCTTTCTTTTTCTTGCAACACCATCAACCTTATCGTTATTCCTAGGCTGAATGATTTGGCAGACACTTCGAAAGTCTTTTATATCGCTCTCGCCATCTTTGATCTTATGTTCACGTTTATATTTATCCTTGTGATCAAACCTTCCCTATCGGGGCATTGGTTTTATGGTGAAATAGCTTTTAAAGCAATTGGATCCCTTGCGGGAATCGTGCCGTCCTTTTCGGCAGCAACGGTGACACTGCTCAATATCGACAGGTTTATCCTAATAATCCGACCCCTTCAATATCCGTCCATTGTAGCTCAACGACGTTGTGTTGCAGTCGTAGTATTGATGTGTTGCAGTTTCGTTATCATTGGGCTTCTCGAGATGGAATTCGCAGGAGACTCTTTTGATATCGTCCGCTTTCGAAAATTCGGGATGTGCATCATTGACTCAACCGATAAAGACTTCTTACCAACAACGATTTTAAATTATACCGTCTCGTTCTGGGCTCAAGCGGTTATCATCATGGTACTCTACTTGATCGTAATCCGAACTGCCTGGAGATACACCAACGATATGGCTCGACGTGAAGAAGCTGTATTCCGGATTAGAAAGTTCTACAATCGTATAAACCCGTCTGTATCTACAATTTCGTGTAAAGTTCAGGTTATGAAAAACGATTACCAAATAGCAATGCGTGCATTAGCAGCAAGGAAAAGGAAATAGAGATCGGTAACTTTTGTAATTGCAATTACCGGTTCATATTTCATATGCTTGATTCCTTATACGATTTCGGAAATCGTGGGACCGATTTTCGGTCGTCCAGTTTCACGTCAAGCCCAAGTGACTTTCTTATATATATTATTGTGTACAACCTGGTCCAACTCTGTGGTCTATTTCATCATGAGGTTTTTAGAATGCTGACAAGTTTGGTCAAGAAATTCACATGGAAGAGAAGTTAAACCATTGAAAGGAAGTAACACAATGCTCTAAAAAACATCATTCGTACATGGAGAATGTAACAGCCTTCGGCAGTCTATATTTCACGATGTCAGGTTATATCGATACCCGGGAGTGGACTTCACTTTCCTGGAAGGCCTTACGTAATGGGTGCACCCTCCACCCACTTCACAAGAAACAACCCAGAAGGAAAAACACCATCATGAATTCCGATTCCAAAAGACATTAGACAGCTTTCCCAATCTCTCGCAGCAATTTCCCAGTTGGACACCGACTCTCTCCGAGGCGAGATTTTATGCTCAAAACAACTAGTAGGCCTATTCCCCCAGTAATTTAAAGAAGTTCGGTGTACGTGAACTTTACACGGAGACAGAAGAGTACATTGTCTTTAAAGAATGCCTTTTGTGGATAATGGTTGGCGGTTGACAATGACGATGTTCCAGGTGTGAACCGACAATTGCTCCGAAAATTTCCGTCAAAGGTTTAGGGTTACGGTTAGGATTGCAACTTCGTTTTAGGTTAGGGTCAGGGTTAGGATCAGGGTTAGGTCTATTGTTAGGTCTAAGTTCAGAGATCGGTAAGTGAGCGGATGTGACGCGGAGCAAGTGTCTTTGGTTATAACCGTTGTAGGTAAATTAAACGAGGTGTATTTACATAAAATGAATAATATGTGCATTGGAAACCATCTAGAAGTTGCAAAGTGTGACGATTCATGAAAGACAATCAGCAGGTTCGGAGAACTGTATGTTGATTTATTCGCTGTACAAGTTCACTTTATCTACAGTTCTTTCTCTATACCTAGATGTAGAAGTACGTAGTTATGACGAAATCAATGGTATTGGTCTTGAGCGCTTGTATACGGCATATCGGCGTTATTCATGCAGTTCGATATCAGCCAGGTTTGAAAAAGCATTGCTTTTGATTCGTTTTAATTTGATACGTACAGCATACACACACTATCATGCTCGCAAAGATTTTCAAACAATAGCAGTGGCGTAGCTATGGGGGGGGGGGGCACGGGATGCAGGTGCCCTTCCCCAATCGAATGGCAAACAAGGGGAGATTGCTCAAAAATGCTCTTCAAAGACTATACTATTTCGTGAACAATATTACGTCGGGATAACATTTAAAATCTTTGTTGTAAGGGGTGCATTAAACGATTATCTAAAAAAGGCGTGATCCGATCTTCGTCCTTGTAGTGTAAAGGAGAGAAGAAAAATATTTGATAGGAGTGAAATATAGAAGACATTTATTTGTGCTTGCTTGCTTCGCTCACTCGCAGTATTTGGGATATGGATAACACATTATCCGGCAAGAGGCCCTCACGACCCTCACGCCAAATGTGCCCGTTTGTCTTTGTTTACGAAGAATGGAAAACAAATCCTCTTTGATGAATTTGGATTTGGGTGATGTCGAACTTTTAAACTCGGTTTAAATACGGGTGCCGTGACTAAAAAAGAAGGAAATAAAATAAAAACGCTGATCTAAAGCCCGGTGCCCCCCCCCCCC
>BEXV01000227.1:71996-86096 GCA_003118195.1 Hemicentrotus pulcherrimus | reverse complement strand
AAATTCTTATATGCTAGATGATCAACCTTTTCTGGTCGATTCCACACCGTTTCTTTCACAATGCAATCGCATGACCAGAACTCAACTTCATCTTTAAAGTCGCTGAGTTTTAGGCGAGAATAATGGGAAAGCATTGATGTTACGGAACGTGCAATAGCTTGCAGCCAGACCTGTTCGGCCAAGTCCTCCCTGTTCATAAAATTCATAGTTTGTTACAGAAATCGCGTAAATGCTCAATATTTGGGTCGAAATGGCCAAAATGACCAAGTGGTCCGAATTATGTGCATCATTTCAATAAAATTGTATGTTCTGATATCAGCGCACATTTTTATACGGAATTCGCAAGTCGAAATAATCGATTCCGACTGGCCCGATTTTGGGTTAAAATCAATACAAAATGTTCATTGTTGCCCGACAAATTAGAATTTGTTATATCATTTTGATTCGCAGTGCTTAAAATTTTATAAACCTCTAGATATATATCACGCATATTGTTGTATGTACATACTACTTAAATAAATCCTTATGATCAGCGCTTGAGAAGATGAATGTTTGATACAAAATAAATGGAGATTTCTTCTTTCTTTTTTTGCTTTCATTGAAATCTATATGGTTATTGCGTATTCCATTAAGCGGTTACTTGAGAAAGTTTCTGAGCACAAAGTCAGGCATTATGTTGAGAAGGCCTGTACATGAGGCATCCATAACGACATCTCACTCTAATATGAAAATTGTCATAATCTAAACACACACACCCACACAGTCGGTCTATATTTTTTTTAAATTTTTAATATTTTTTTAATGTGTAATACAATTGAATAAAATAAACTTGTTCAATATACACGCATACATACAAACGACGCACACCAAATTGTTTCATCAAATAGAAAAGAATTCTAAAAGTCAGCCTTACGACTTAATTTTTAAGATTTTAAAATTGAATACCCTCAAAATTCCGGATATAAACTTGTATATAATTATACTGCATTTATAAGATTCATCTTAACCACGGCCAATAGACAATTTTCGTAATGTAATCTAATTAGGAAAAACATTAAGGCTTGTATTTGGCCAAATAAATAAAAAAAAAACATGTTTAGCGTCCTGTTTTTCGAAAAATAGGAAGGAGGAGGCCCTTTTTTTTCTTTTTTTTTTTTCAAAATTGCTGCTTGCTACATTTTCCCTGACATTCGGGCTATTTTTCAAGATTGCCGCCAACATTTTTTTTTAAAATCAGAAATACATCCATTTTAGCAGTGTTTTTCATGTTTTGTTTCTTTTAAAAAAGAAAATAAAAAAAATAAACAAAACAAAAAAAGTAGGCGGCCCCCAAAAAGGAGACGGGCGGGGATGCTAAACATGTATATATATATATTTTTACATGGCCTTACCTAACAACAAGCAATGTATGCAATTCGCACTCTGATAGTTGAAACTCAATTATTCGTGACAGTTGAATTAAGTGATTTGGAACGAAGTAATTAAAGATAAAGGTGAGTCCTGGTTTTAAAAAAAAAAAAAATCTCACAGAATCAAACGAAACTTACACTGAATGTTCAAGATTACAAATAAATGCCATTTGCCAAACAATTTCGGTAGAAAATGTATACTGGCTGAGTAATGAGCATAGAAAGATTAGGAAATCAAGGTTATTAGCACCGAAACAATTTGTGTAGTCCCATATATTTTTCTTTGTACAGTGCTTGTTACTTTACCAACACTAGGCCAAATTTCTTATCATTTTGATGACTCCAGAACTTTGCAGTACACAATACTTATATGCTACATGATCAACTTTTGTAGGTCGATTCCACACCGTTTCTTTCACATTGTAATCACATGACCAGAACTCAACTTTATCTTTAAGCATGAATGTTTATGTTCGCTTAGCAATGATTATGTGTAATCATTTAAAACTCCTTCTCACTTCACACCCCTTCCCCCCCCCTCTCTCTCTCTCTCACTTTCTCTTCCAATCACTCCTCAGTCTAAATTTGTACATGTACCATTCCTCTCCCCTTCTCTTTTCTGCTTTTACAGTATACATCGTAACTTCTTTTAAAATTGAATGTTTATTTATTCATATATTTTTATAATGTATACCGATGCTATTATGTCTTCAGAACTGAATAAATAGATGACATGACATGACATGAACTTTAACCGAACCCAATCAGACAAAATAAGCGTTGGATGTAGCATACATACTGATCAACATTCCAAGGCTTCATCCAGAATATTTGACCTATATTTCGTGCACTCACTCATAACACAGTCACATCAATACACCGACAACATCTAGCAAACAATATTTACATTGCCAGGAATCGGTCGGTTGGGCAGGTGGGTTGGGAGTCGATGTGAACTTCGGATTTGCGGTGTGACTGAGGTTTCAACGTATACTACTGCATTAACATTAAGGTCTACGTGCAGACAACATATGACGTCATCCGACCACGTGATCTGCTATTGCTTCCGAGATACACAAACACAGATTATGCGGTTATTGGCATAACAAGTACTTTTGGATTGATTAAAAAAATACAAGTAGTCCACAATATAACTTGAACTACCTGATATCCGTTGTGATCTATGCCCAGAGTGTTCCCCGCGCTCTTTTAGATAGAAATTTATTATACAGGCCGTTTGTTGATAAAAACATAAAACAACAAAGAACTGATTTAATTACCCCCCTTCCCACTGGCTAAAAACCTTATTATATCACTAAATGCAGATAAAGACATACCCTCTGCGAAGATGAGTCTTTATAAACATTTACTGGCATGCACTAGCGTCACAAAGATATTTGTAAAAATAGAAAAATACATCAGGCTCCCCACACAAAAAAGGGAAAAAGAAGAGGAAATAATACTTACGTTTTCTGTAATTTCGGTTTCATCTGAGCATTAATTTTGAATGGTTTTGATAGAGCTCTATTTGAACAATCTAGCTACGATATAAACAACGTTAAAGGTAAAGGAAGTATTCCTCCATCTCTCCCTCTTCAACAAATGTGTCTAAAAAGGTAGACTAAAACGGCCTTGCCCCTGCTCCATTTTATGATAAGTTAATATTCTCCTGACCCAGACTTTATGTAGCATTATAAATAAAAATATCATGTTGTTCGTAAATAATAGGAATGTTTAGATACACCGCACTGTCTGCTAATATCAACGAATAATATTAAATTGTGTGATATGAAATTATGAAGAGTTTTGGTAGAGGGTAATGATATCAAAATCACGTCCAATATTTGGGTACGTCAAAGCAGTCTGGAAACACAGACTATCTTCGATCTTCGACAACGTGTCCTCAGATGACTTTTCTGGCCTACGTGCAGAACTCCACAAAATGTGATCACATCACGTGATCCGTGTTTTCTTCGGAAATACGCGTCCTGTGTTGTTATGGTCACTCTTAAACTCAGTGTATGCTCCCGTGGTGGGCAATACAATACTCAAACTTCGATAAGGAATGGATGTGGAATTATTGAAATGATTTGAAATTTGAATGGAACATTCTTGAATTAAAAAAGTGCCGGCAAAACACAAACAAAGTAAAACGGTTATGATTGCCCTCCTGGGGGAAGTTTCTGTAGAAACGTGCATAAATAGTCAGAATTCAAATAGCTGTTGCTACGTATCCCTACCTTACAACACGTATAATACGCAATTTTTTTAATTCTAACCAATGAAATATTATATAAAGGCTAAAGGCATAATCATGCATAAATTTTGTTAAATTGGGATGTCCACGATTATACACCGATGTTGGGTTTCAAACTTTCGAGAAACTGACCCCTGGTAAGCTTGCAGATTTACGGTCTACCATATAATATATAAATATATATGTACATACCTAGGCTATGATAATTATTTGTTCCGGTGTCTTTAACACAAAATATGCATGTCATGATGATCAAGAATTTTCATAACATGGAAAGAAAAGTACAAATTTATTAAAAAACATGAGATATTCACGATCGATCGAGGACCGTAACAGGCAGATGGACACTACATGGCGAGGCCGTTTGTTTGGATGTTTTAGTCATGGACATGACCTGATTCTCAAAGTCAAAGAATGGAATACAATGTGACCTTTATGGTCTTGTGGCCAAAGTATTGACCTCAAGACTGCCTGTTACTTCTGTACCTATCATTTTGCCGGAACATAATGCCTGGGGATAATAGCAGCCGATTAACGTCAATCAACACGTATTTCCGAAGCTAGGCAAATTTCTCTTTTGCAACGCCGGTGAGGCCACGATCTCAGGTGTAAACCTACACAACACTTATAGCAACTTCAACATAACTTAAAACTTCACAAAGGAAAACAAAATTGTCATAAGATTTGTAACCATTATGGGCAAGTGTTGGAAAGATTTGACAATTATTTTAGATGAAATTTCCGAGTTCTGTTTATTTCTGTCAAATATTAAATACATGTTTTCATTTCATTCCCAACGGCCCTGACCTTGCTTGTTTTGGCTTCACGAGCTACCAGCATGATGATCAACGTGACATGCCATGCTTTGCACTCGATACCAAAACATAAATTAACGCACACGCAAACACACGCGCGCTCCGAAACGTCGCATTCGAGAATTAAGAAGTACCTAGAAAATTATTCTGGCTCGATGTCTGGATTTGGCGTGTTGTTTGCAGACCGTTTTTGTGAATGCATTTGAAGCCAAGCTTTGGCGAGGGAAACATGGCAATTGGAGGTAAGTGAATGTTTTGAAATCATTTGAAACTGTAATCTACTAAAATTATTCTACCGTGGAATGTGTGAGCGTAATCACGACGAGCGTTTTTAAGGAAATCTTATCTGTTTTTTCTTCACTATGCACAGATCGCCTAGTGCAGTGGTCCACTGTACGTTCGCACTGTACCGGTACGTTCTGCTGAGTGCATGCTGTGCACTGTGAGCTGTAACAACAAGAGCGATCAGCTGTTCGAGGCCGCCACATCGCGCGAGGCCTAGTATTATCCAAGACGCTTGTGTTTCTGCCTCTTTGATGTAGAGAGGCTTTAATTGTTTCGTAATGCCTGGCGTTTTGATACCATCCGAAGCGATGGCTAAAGCGGGGAATGAATTCGACAATAACGGCTTAGATAAAAAGAATGGTTTCGAAAGCTCAAATGCTGTTGATATTAAAGGAAATGACATTGCAGACCAGCACTACTACATGAAACCGGATTGTTTACCCTTGCAGAAGCTTGATGGAGATTTATACGATTACGAGCATGTATCTACCCCCAGCTGCTCGCCTCCATCTTCGCCTCTTGAGGCGGATATCAGCTCAAAGGAAGGTATTGAGGATTGGATGAACTCTGGAACCCCAACCAATGGTTCCTCAATGAAGTATTTTACACCTATAAGTCCTATTTTATCTGAGCCAGACGAGGCTGGGGCATGTTTATCCTCAGACAATGGGCACATGATGTGTCCACAGGCTCACCCAGGTTTGGATTGGGATGAACTGTTCGCTCTGACGGATTACATGGGAGTTGCAAACAAAAATCCATACTTTGGTAATAAAACTAATAATAACAATTGTCTTCTTTTGCCAAACCCAAGAAGTTTGACATCGCCCCCAAAAGGTGAAAGTGTGGGCAGTTCTTGTAATGATGTGTTTGACGTGTTTGTAAACCCAGCAGCATACAGTGCAAGTGATGAAAGTGAAGAAAGGTTATCAAGTGTTGACTCGGAGTCGACGATCAGTGAAACGGACAGTGATGCATCCAGTTCAAGACCTAGGAAATCGAGTATGCGAAAGAGGCCTAGGACCCCACCTGGAAATCCATCAAGAAAGTCGGTCAGGTTCGCTGATGCTCTTGGACTAGATCTTGAGACCGTTCGCCATATCCTTGAAATGGACCCATGTCCGTCACCTCCAATGACAGTTTTAGCCTTTGAATCACCATGCCAAACCATCTCCAAGTCCGTCCACATGTGCTTCGAGCAACCTGGGGGTCATCCAGACTTCCTTCAGAGACTCTGCCAGCAGAACATCTGCCTAGAGAATGCGATGATATCTGAAATGACAGTCATTGGAACCATCAAGGTACGCAACCTGGACTTCTGTAAGGAAGTCCGTGTCCGTTACTCCTGGGATAACTGGGCAACACATGCGAACATCATGGCAAGGTATGTTGCAGGTTCCTGTGATGGACCTACTGATCGGTTTAGCTTTGGTTTCACCATACCACGGAGATATGTTGGAGTCGATGACAAAGTATTCTTTGCAGTGTTCTACAAGGTTGCTGGCCAAGAATACTGGGATAACAACAATGGACTGGACTATATGCTTCTCATCGAAGAAAAGTGCAAAACAAAAGCAAAAAGCAGGTGAAGGGTATGTGTCGTAAGTAAATATTTTGAATGATTATTCATAGATGTTGTGGCAGTGGAAGTTCATGGAAGTTGTTAATATTATAGTGAGGATTATTTATATTATTGTACTGAAATAGATCACGTCATGACCACTTGAAATTGAAATGTAACGGTGCAATCTTTGAGAAAGTTGATCACAATTTCATCCATTAAAGACATTTTATTGTATGAATGGCAATATATTTACTATAACATAATAACAAAAACAAAGATTATATTGTACATATACAAAAACAATCCTTTCAGGAAAAGGGCTTGTTTGCTCACTAGTCACTACAGAATATTCACATGTAGTTGATAAGTTGCAACCATATTTTCGTTTTTGAAAGACAACGTTTCATAAATTAATTCAGTATAGAATCGGAGAAAAACCCAAAACAATGTAGTTCATGCCTTTGGGGGAAAACATGGATGCATACTAGTGAACATTTTTGATTTTCAACAGCCATATTGCATACCCTTGCCATTTAATATGATCATTGGGGCTACCAGTCTGAATGAATTTGTTATTCAATTTGAGCGCATTTATGTCAAAGCCCCTTTTTGTGTGTTTCTGAAGACGAGAAACTCTTTGAAGTTTGAACAAAGTTTGAAGGTATGCTTGCAGTATTCACAAGGAAAACTGTTATGACTGCATACTGGTAAGCTAGGACACTTTTACAACAGCAAAACGAAAAGAGAGAGAAATGGAGGTGCTAACCATTGTCCTGTGTATCGCTCTGGTTCTTTCATCTCGGAATGAATTTGGGCAATGGCATTTTCTGGGTCAATGTCATTCTATTTCTATCGAGTGTACCTTTTTATAACGTCAGATCGAGAGGTGTCTTTTTGCACTTCCACTTGGGACAACTCGTACATAATGCTTTGAAAGCTAAACAAACCACTCTAGTCAAGATATTTCTCTTTTTGTGCAACTAAGTAAAAGTTCACAAGATCTCGTGACTTATATTTCCCACATTCTCTTGATGATTGATACTCCCCACGTCCCCCTAAAATAATTGCTAAGATCATACCGGTTTGCAAGTACAAATTGAAAATATAAAGTGTGCACTTGTCTACTTCACATTGTGCAAAGTTCAGTCTGATCACTGATGATATTTGTAACCTTTGAGTCAAAAGTATGATTCTCTATTTATCATTCTTCTACACCCAGCCATAAGACAGAATGTTACTTTATAAGTTGAGTTACATGTATATTTGACTGAAGGAAATTACTGTCCTTATCTGTAAGGCAAACGGTCAGTGACCTTTCAATATTTACATATTTAATATGTAGCATATTATTAACAGAGATAAGAACAAGATTGTATATCACTATCAGAAAATGTTCGGTTCCCGCTCTTTCAGTAAGAATTGTTCTGAAACCAGAGAATCAGTCCTTTCGTGTGAATCTCTTAAGACATACACGAGTTGCATCAGCATAATGAGAGTATAGGCATGCAGTTAAAAATACATTTACTGGTCTACACGGTCTACATGATTCAAACGGTGAACTATTTTATCTTCATTGAGAAGGTGATTACTCGTCACTACATCTGGAAGCTGGACTAATGTTCAGTTAAAGGTCTGGTGATATCTAAATCAAGTTGATTCCTGTCGATGTGCAGGGCCGCATACAACTCATATTCAGTTATTAAAACATCTAAATATATGTCATAGATTTCTAAAAAAAAATGTTTTTTATTTGTTTATATATATATATATATATATATATATATATTGGGGTATGTACAAAAACGTAACTTCCCCTAGCTCAGCACATGCTCACAAAAGAATTGCATTCTTCGATACAATACCACCGCATTTCCTTTCTTTTCCTGGTGATGCTACAGCACGTCTGACATGTATGTTGGTATTGCATGGTCTATTGTAAACAGTTGGTCAGCTCTGGTGAAGCTACATACCACTGTCTCTTGTTAGCTCACTAATGACTGACAGATGATGTCACAAGATGAATGAGATCTGGTGCAGTTCTTTAGGGTGGAGCTTAGCAGGTACGATCATTTTTTTAAAACAAATATTTAAGAATATATGAAATATATTTAGACCTTTAAATAACAAAATATGAGTTGTATGCAGCCATGCACAACAACAGGAATCTATTCATATTTGGATTTCACCCTACATTGAAGGTCAAGTCTGTATAGTCTGTCACTTTGTACTCAACAAGCAGACTGGGGATCAAAATATCCAACAAAGCCACAAAACGTAAATTGTGTTTTATTTACCAAAACAAATGTTTTTTTTAAGCACTGAACTATAACTCTTAGAATAGGGTATATAGCCATTCCGTTCCATACACAGAATTAAACAAATACAGATGATTGCAACACTCGTAAACGTGAATGAATTCGTAAAAAGGTTATCAACCATATACCTTCCTATATAAAATGAAGGCAGACATGTCAAGTTATTCTCTTTATCGGTTTGAAGGCTTGAATGGAACTTTTCAACAAATGAAGCAAGTTTATTTACAGCCCTTGACAAGAAGCAAAATGCTTAGCTGATGTAAACCAATGGCCTTAACTAATTTATTGCAATTAGTTATATTGAAATACACTCCTATATTAAAACGCAGGCCATTCATAATTTCCCTTTTCCCAAAGCGATTAGTATGGCATTTTTGACACAAAAGTGCGCTAGAAATAAATGTTTGGCCGATTTATCAATGTCTTCACAATCTTTTAAGCATGAACAACATATCCTTGAAATGATAGCCATGAAATACTGATCGTCTGATTGTTCGTGAAGATCTTCATTTCAGTCAAAGTCATTGATATTGAAACGGATCACATAAAGAATATTCTCAATACATACATGTAAGGATTTTTTTTTAAATTCAAAGCATGTCTGTGTATACTAAATTGTTTCATTACACAAACGTACTATTGTATAATTCGTAAATACGTACTATTGTATAATTCGTAAATTAGTGGTTAAATTAGTGGTTAGTTTATCTATTATTTGTGGTAATCCAGCTCATCAAAATGTGTGTGGTTTGTATGTGTTTATTCGGTGAGTTTCAAGTTGATTAAAATCCATATGAATATACTTTGCTCTTTTTTAAACAAACATAATTAATCACGGTTCTTACCCATCGGATAATAGGAACAGGCTCTTATGCGCTTATTAGAATAATTATGTATCATGACTTGAGCAGTTATACTTTCTGTTTTATAGTACACACATGTATGATGTAGGCACAAACCATATAAAGCTGCATTTGAAGATATACGTATATATGTATATGAAGTCGTTGGTGTTTTCTAGATTTATGTACTGTACTTAAATTAGTTTTCTTATCACAATTGGTGTCACTTTCTTTTCATATACTAGTTTCTTGATAACTTATCCCTTCTCAGATTATTACTTTTGTCGTTATTTTGTAAATTATTATTATCATTTTTATTACAATTATTATTATCAGTATTTTCATTATTGATGTGATTGTTTTGCTGTTTTATCTTGTATTAATTTTGTATTTCAACTGTCATTGATTTAAGTTCGTCAGTGTGGCGTTATATTATTTATCAATGCAAAAGTATACATGTTTGATCATCAAATGGTCTTTGTACACACTGCTTTTAAGCACGATTGATACTGTTTTGATATTTAATATTTTCTGCCTCTTTGAAAGAAAGAAAGAAAAAAAGGATACCTGTTCATATTATGTTTCTATAACATTATGTAAGGATTCTCATATTGTTGTTCATAATATATACTAATGGGAGAGATTAAACACATCAACAGCAGTGCGTGGTAATAAGGCATATGCATGTACATGAACAATATAGAGGAGGATAAAGAAAGCAGGATAATGAATTATAATATATACAATTTTCGTGATATAACCAAATCTTATGCATACTTCTTTAAAGGTAAAGACCAGTTACGGTCATGCGATTGCATTGTGAAAGAAAAGTTGTGGAATCGATCAGAAAAGGTTCATCTAGCATCTGCAAGGTTCTGGAATCTTCAAAATGATAAGAAGTTTGGCCCATTCTTCGTAAAGTTACAAGCACTATACACAGAAAGATGTATATGGAACTACCCTATATCTCTCACAGACCATGAGAGAAACACATTTACCAAATAAATGAATTAGTAGGCGGTTTCCCGGCATTTTTTTGAATCATCATGTATTAGTCAAAACATATTCTTTTACATGATTGGTAATGAGAGCTTCCATTTCATTTTTTGAAATTGGGGCGTTTCCAATACTGGTCTTTACCTTTAAGAAGTGCCTCGATACGAATTATTTCATTTATCTTTTATGAATGATTGTACTTCAATTGTCGGAACGCGACATTAGTTCTTGCCAGGTAGGACAAACAGTATGACTTGCCTTACCTAATAACACATAAGATATGCATTTTGAATTCTGATTATTGCAATTGTTCATTACAGGTGAATGCAGTGTTGAGGCACTTCACAAAAACGTAAACATTAAATTTGGTTACATTAAGAAAATGGTAAACTAGAATCGGTCATACGCCTTTTCGGTTTCAATCTATTCTACCCTCATGGATGTCGCGAACTCGCGATTGGTGTTTTCCATTTCATTATATAAGTTCTCACTAGGTCGTAAGCCTGTATACTGTGACTGAAGCTTTCAGCAAATTGTATTCGTCGTTTTGGAAATGGCAATAGCCTGTGTATAACACTAAAATTGACAGGGTAAAGTATGGTTTCCATGTTAAAATTTACATTTTGAATGTAAGTAATTTGTTTTTATAATTATGTGTACACCATTTTTCTTGAAAAGAAATCTGTATGATATCGTATTACAAACGTAGATCTTCTGATATTTTGTTATTTTCATGATGCTGAATTTTGCAGAATAAGCATTGGCAAGTGTCATTAATATCTTGTTCCATATGTCGTCCTATTTTGTTCATCTTTTGAAAACATGGGTTCAAATGTATCAATAATCAATATATCCCATGCAGTAAGTGGAGATTTGACGCGTTACAATTTTATGGTACTTTTGAATTTCGCCTCTGAATTTCTTTTTTCCAAATTTAATACCAAGTAAGGTTTGTGTGACTTTAGTTTTGATGAAATCTTCCATTTTGTTCAACAAAATTTAGAAACGGAACATTTGATTTTGGGGGAAGAGGCGTCAGACTACCTTTCAAAATGACTTGTGTCTGTATGGAATCTTATAAACAGATCCCCCAAATTAAAGAAGTTATAATTATGGATGTGTTAATCTGAAAACAATTTTATTTGTGGTGGAAGAAAAGGGGGATGTGTGAATATTTTATGTCACATGGTTGATAAAGGTGTATAATAATGTATTTCAAAAAGAGGCGCATACCGATTAATAGATGGCGAATAATACCAAGCAATGACAAACTACGTTGACCACACTGCCAACTGTGCCGTATACAGTTTTAAAAATTGAGCAATATGACTGATATTTAATAGCGCATGGTGTGCTGTAAAACATATATTTGATATGAAATATTGTGTTGTTTCTGTAAATTGGTGGCTTCTCTTCCAATTTCTGTCGTACAACTTTCCACCTTCTTTCAAAGCAACTTTTCTCTATTCTATAAAGTGTGGTAATAAAATGTTAATGTTCTTTGTGAAATCGCTCGAACATCATACGTGATAATTATATAAAACTTATTTTTGTGAAATATCGTGCCCTTTGGAAAAGTGTTTCACAATGGAACATATTCTGTTGTACATCGCCTGAAACAAGATTAGTAATGTGTGTAAATGTGATCGGATAGTCATTAATGTTAGTGAATTATAGTTGATTATTTTGTGTAATTGTAGTCAATATTATGATCAATTTTAATGATGATAATTAAGGTAATTGTGTAAGCGATTGACTTCTATAAAAGCATTCACGGGGAAAAGAATCATCTGTGAATAAATCTTACATCGCGAAGCGATTTGTGTGTGTGTGTGTGACGCGCGATTGTGTCTGTTGGTACAATAGTCTGCTTAAAGATATCCTGCAACCGACAAATCCTCAACGACATGAATACTACACTTAAGTGGAAATTGTAATATATGACTGTAGCTATATTTATGTATAATCAATATTGTATAATGTACTTTCATATATTATGCCAAAAAGTATTTAACAAAATGACAGGCTTAGGCTGTTAGTTCATTATCATTGTAATCATTTATGCGAAATGAAATATGAATCAATGTTTGCATTTGAAGTGATATATAATTATTTATATAACTGGAATTACAATGTTCTATATTCTCGAAGAATAAATTGTGTTAAAGCTATGAATTCTGCTATAGATTGAACAGATCTCTAATTAAAGTATTTTGAAACTGACACTGTATACTTCTCATCGATTTTTAGTCTGTTTGGGATGTGGCGTGTTATGGTTGCCGAAAACTAATTCGCACACGTTTTTTTTTNGGGGGGGGGGGGGGGGAGGATATTCATGAGGACATTTTCATCACTTTGGCCGTGAGTTTCCAAAACAAAGCACACAATGGCACCTCCTTATATGTTTAGATTAACAGATCTGTGGAACTATGCCGTCATTAATTTGTGCCATATTGCTCACTACGAAGTTGTATCTTTGCACGAATAACGTCTTCATAATTATGGAACAGGATAGGGACAGCCAAATGACAAAGTGAAATTAAGCCGGAGGTCCCGAGCACAATAGCATAATGGTCCTAGGTATGAATAATTATGAATGTTGCTAATTTTCAGTGAATGTGAGTGACTTCTGGTAGGTTTCCATATAAGGTGTGTCTATATTTTGCTGATTTTCAGCAAGACCGTGAAATATATAACATGAATAAAAAAATGACACTGACATATCAAAACAAATGTTTACAAACTGATATAAGCATAACAAAACGTTTAGATTGTCGTTGGGTCAAAATTTGGGCAACGACAGAATAACAACAAAACAACAATGGGTAATAAAATTAGGATGCTCTTCTCAACTTTTTAACAAAATATAATTTTGCACATAATTATAAACATTCATAAATAAAAGGGGTGATTGGGTCAAAATTATGTCAATAACAGAAGTAACAACAGAATAAACAGGACACGTGAATAGAAGTGGGTGTTGTTTTAAACAAACATAACATTGGACATAAACATTCATAAACATTTAAATGGCTCACACTTTGGATAATACCAGCTCGAAGGATTATGTTCTTTAATTATGTTGCCTTTCCACACACAAATCCAACACCCCTTTATTTGTTTCATTACCCACGCCCCCTCCACCTTTCGATGGGGGTTGGGGCAACGCTACTGACCAGAAGCACAGAACACATCAATCCTATTTTGCCTGGGCATTTTGGGGTACAGATTTCTACTTTGATCTTGGATATTGTTTCTTCTTCTTATCTTCCTTCCTATTCATTTTGAATTCTCTCTTCCTTTCTCATTATTTCTCCTAGTAATTTCCCCCTTCATCAAAGGTACGTCCATGGTTGTAGAAGAGCTACGTTCTTGTTTACGTCTATCAATTGGACCAATACTGAGGTACCTCGGCATCCCTCAAAGACACGTTCAATGTCATGCTTTTTCACCCGCTGGGCAGACATCGACACGGATGAGCAAAGATAGTCTTCACCTTTCAGGCGTTATTTGGATATGTGGAAAGTCGGATTTATTCATACATGCATTTCACTCTGGACAACAAGGTTACATTTTAATGGATGGATGTCGTCATGATCTTTTTTTTTGTTTTTTTT
>BEXV01000227.1:44200-57313 GCA_003118195.1 Hemicentrotus pulcherrimus | reverse complement strand
AAAAACAAAATTATGCAAAAGAATTACAATGATTTACGGTGATAGTTTCCTGATTATACAAATAAAATAAACGGGCATCGAGGGGATTCTGTGCGTCAACGAGATCCTCGGCCCTAGTAAAATTGATCTGTTGCTCAACTCTGAATCTTGACTGGAATTTGGAGCAAGAATTCCCACCCTAGGTTTGAATCACAGAGTTTTTGGCCTTCCGGCAGAAGCAACGAGTCCCAGTTGTCATGCTTATGACGCCATTGATGTTGTTCGTGAATTTTGTCCGGTAATATCATGACGTGGCTGTATAGAAATCCTCATCGA
This sequence comes from Hemicentrotus pulcherrimus, assembly GCA_003118195.1. Lineage (NCBI taxonomy): Eukaryota > Metazoa > Echinodermata > Echinoidea > Camarodonta > Strongylocentrotidae > Hemicentrotus > Hemicentrotus pulcherrimus. The sequence goes on along the minus strand of BEXV01000227.1, from coordinate 56,998 downwards.
ATGCTACACGTTGTCAATGATTATCCGCCGTTATACTATTATCTATCTCCCTCTTCTCTTCTCTTCACTTTATTTTTTTCTTCTTCTCTCTCTCTCTCTCTCTCTCTCTCTCTTTCTCTCTGTCACATTGTAGTTCGATAAGTCACATTTGACATTCGAATAGTCAAAGAAGAAGAAGAAAATGCATACACTGTACAGAACTCCGTAACGACACACAGGTGATTGCGATAAGTATCTCGCCACAACGATTAATTAATTGTGACGTGTGACAAATTTAAATACACTTTCACAGTTCACCAGCGATGTCCCACTTAAAGGTAATACAAAGTTTTGGTATGGGGTCATGAATTTGGTTCAAATGAACATATTCGCAGCATATGCGATCCTATATTATTCAGTGATCGTTGTCGCGGTCGAAATCGACTCTAAAGTTATGAAATTGTAAATAAAAAACACTTTATGTTGAATAGCTCCCTCTCAAGGTCAAGATATTAATTAAGCTATAAAACAAAGTTTATTGAATAATATCGACCGATCAGCTATTCCCGTTCGGAAATTATATACCACAACCACATATTCTGAGATTTTCATGGTCGCAGCTACCATTGTACGGCCGTAGGAGCTTTTTGAAATTCATCAACATTTATCGGGAGCACCGATAAATCTTTATATTCAATTTTTCTCGAAAGCAGAAGTGTTTTAGGGTCTTAAATATCTATTGCTTTTGATACATCCACAGGGGCATCCAAATATATCAAAATTGCAAAGAATCACTATCCACCCATTTTTCAAAATTTCCCAAAACTTTGTAATACCTTTAATTGTTATTCTCTCCTGTATATACGTTGGTTAAACCAGTGGCTTCGATAAAGTTTCAAATTGGCACCATTATTATGAGACACCTAAAACGTATATGTTCTTGGCTGGCTCGTAACACCTGATATGCCAAGCAATAACAGACATATCGGGTATACACGATGTCACTGAATAAGCAAGTTGAATCAAAGTGCCACCTGATACTGGGAGCATTGTTATATTAAACTTGAACATAGAACTTAGATTTTTTTTAGTTTCTCATCATGATAGAGAGTTAACAATTCACTTGACAGTTGGGTCGCTCGAAATGAGTATACCCTTTTAGGCGGCACTTGAAAAGATGAGAGGGGGAGGGGGGCGTCATCGGTCTTTAACCGGAAAATGAAATGCTAAATTACTGATAGGGGTGCGGTAGATGGGCCAGGCGCATTCTTTACTCGTTGTTGTCCCATTATCCATGCTCCCTTTTCGCTTTTGTTATTAAAAAAAAAAAAACCGTTTACCACTNAATTCGGAATAATTTCTCAGGAGTCCAAAGAGGTGAGAGAGAAAAAGAAAAAACACCCCCTTTTTAAACAAATCTCCGGGTGAAAGTCAAATACACCCCTTTTTTCACAATTCTCGGGCCGGACTTTGTCGCACGAAAAGTACCCCTTTACCGGACATTTTGGCAACACGCATGCGGTCATTTTGAAACCTGAGTGGGGGGGGCCGGGATGTGCCTCTTCTACCTACGTCACTGTACCATGACAAATGAAATGTCGCTGTAGGTTTCATCAACTTTAGCAACATGATTTAATAACTTCAAAGCTAAGATATACGATGATAAACTTTCAGACAGCACGTACTCTTAATGATAACAAAATGACTCGTAAAGCTCCACATTTTATTTTTAAGACCCTCGTGTAAGTAAACAGAGACGCTGTGCAAATATCACCTTCCAATAATCGACACTTAAAAATGCTCATGCCACGTCTTAACTTTTGATCCATAAAGTCGCTTCACAGAGGTACCGAGACCTTTTCAATCTAATTTCCTACCTAATCACGTACCAAAGAACTGTCCAATTACGGCATAAATCTTTGTTTTGCATTTAGCTGTGAGAATGTAGACAAAATATATGTAGAACAAGAACAAAACTGTTGATTGTAGAGCAAGTATCTCTTTTCTATATTGTTTTCGTATTAGTGAAAACAATCATGACTATGATAAAGCAACACGTTTATATTACAGTGAAATCAGATTAGAGAGGTTTTAATATTAAAAGGAAGATGCATTTTCCATCTTCACCAGTTGTAAGTGAAAAAAATATCAATAAAACCGTAACAATTAGAGACCTTCAACACAACTATCAGTCGGTACAAATTGAATTTCTTCAGTAAAAATGACCGTCAGAGAGAAATATAATTAGAAAAAAAGGGGGAAATAAAAAAATAAAAAAGGGGTGATACGTAGATGAAGAAGAAGAAGAATTCACATGGGAATAACATGTGTGTTTTTAAAGTAAATGAGACTGCTCTGTAAAGAAGTCAATAGTCCAAACCAAACACTCTGCAGTAAGTACCAATAACAAACCGAAGAGCCGAGAAAAGGTAAACAGTCTCCCTTCCGCTGAACCTCAAGATGTCCTTTCCTCATTCGACAATATTGACAGAAGACGAAGCACACTTATGTAGTCAGGTACTCATCTAAACAAGAAGGGTTTTAGTTGGTTCAATGTAAACCGTTTATTTCTAGCCAGATAGTTAGTAAACGGTCATCAGATTTGAGTCACCATGTATAGGCGTTTCAGTGCTTCCGTTATACCCTTTAGATAGAGGGCTCCGCAAAACCGTCTTCAAACTGACCAAATCAGACACAATAATTGCTCATTCAGAGTAATAATTTATAATTGTTTATTTAGTTTGTTTTCAGTCTGGTGTTGGGCTCGTCCGAGTGACTTATTTTTCAGTCTTCCCAATTGAATTGAATAGGCCTAATCGTGCACTGTACAATTTTGGATTGTGAAAGTGTTCTTTCTTGTTCAGTCATATGAAAACAAAAACCCTATTATCTGAATTCGTTTTCAAAGATGCTCCTACAAATTCCAGTGTGTCGAGGGTAAACGAAAAGACCTTGCACTTGTAAATGTTTATGATGAGCATATTTCTTTAGACGCTGGCAATTGATCACCGATATAATCATATTTCGGTGAATTTTTTTTTCTCCAGAAATAAGAAATGTTAAGTAAGAATTGAAAGCAAATTAAATGACACACCGCACACACGAGCACTTATATGTAAATTATACAGACGAACAGACAGAGACTAGAATTTGTTCGAAAAAGGAGGCATGCCCCTGCCCACCTAACACGAATTATTTTGAACTAACAATAGACGTCCCTGAAAAAGAAAAAAATCACAAGATGAAAGATAAATGTGAAAAACATCTCAGTAATTTCTTTTTGCTACGCTCTGTCACGGCTTGTGATCATTTATTTGTCGTAAATAACATTCGGGCTTTCGGGAGAGTCACTGACGTCATAAGGATCATTTGACAGAAACACATTGGCACTTGCTTGCGGGGCGAAAGGGTGCACCTCTAATTTTGATTCAAAATACAAAGAGCCGAGTTTAATTTTTTAATTTTTATTTATTTTCCATTTTGTCAAATTCAGTTTTGTTTGAATTACGAGAAGCAAAAGCTTGGGCGGACGCATGTATCCAGAGTAATAAGCATGCCCAGATCTTCAGAGGTATAAACACGTGACGTCAATGTAAATTGTATTCATTATTTAGTTTGAAGCCAAAATTTCCGTTCATGTCAAAGAATAACAAAACAAAAAAAAAACAGACAGATAACAAAATACCAGTGCAACGCCAACGGCATAACGGCGACGTCGATATGCTGACACAAATTGAGAATATGAGAGACATGGTAAAGAAAGAAAAGAAACGGACAGAACTACCGGTAAGGAAGAAAAAAAAGAAAGAAAGAGGAGATATTACTGAAACCATAATGAATCTATATTCAAATGATTACGTTAAGAAGCTGAACGTAAAGGAAATCTAGTTCAAAATATTACATAAAAAAAAACATGGGTTATTCAAAGGGCGAGTTCGTTCTGTCCGTCGAGCACTTTACTCAACAAACCGCGTTGAGCGATTTCGAGCAAAATATGTCGTACTATCAAATCTGATCAAAAGATATGAATATTATTACTCTTATCAAATATTGAAATAAAATCAATCGGGTAAATTTTGCCATGGAGACCCCCTTATACGCACAAGGGCAAAGGCATCGAGCAAAAGCATTTTAAGTACGAGTCTTTCAACCCCAAAATCTGATCGAGTGATATAATTTGGTATGGACACATCCTCAAAGAGAGAAGGGCAAGGACGTTGTCCAATATCCAGACGTTAGTGGTAGGGGGATTGTGTGATGTGTAAACAGACATCAGTGAGACCTTTGGGTAGACGGATGTTAAAGTCGTGTTAAAAGACATTGGTATTTGCCAAGGAGAGGGTGGAGGGTGGAGGTCATCGAGGGCCCGACAGGGAAGAGACAAGGATATTTGATTTTTCTTCCGATCGCAGAGCTGGCAGAATTCTTAAAGGGTGTGAGAGACCAATTTCGTCAATTTGTTATTATATTTCTTTTTAATTTTTGATTTTTAATGCCGACCAGGCCACAAGAATACCCAACTCTAAGCTCATGCATTAAAACTCGGAAAACAACATGCCTGCCATGAAATGTATCCTTTATGGCTTAGGCCTATTCGATAAAAAAAAAGGGGGGGGGTATTATTGAAGCAGCTTTGATTTTGTAGATCACTTTCACATGTTTTTGCTCTCTCGTGAAGGAGAGTCGCATTCATGTCCCGTGCAAACTCATCGCGTTTAAATCTTGAGTGGGCGTCTACAAAATGTGTTTGTCCTTTAGAGGGACATTCACACTATTTGAAGAGTGGTGCTCAATCACAAAACGGACGAAGCTGAAACATGCGACATGTGACGAACGTTCGAAGACAGGGTCGAACACCTCCCGGTTCAGAGACCGATTGCATTGCTGCAAAAAACACCCATGTGGATTGCGTTTTGATTGCCTGCACCGCCACGATCGGCGGTTTCGAAAAGCATACGCTTATGCGCGATCTGGCATCGCAGCAGTATCACATTATGGATTGTGATTGAAAGCAATTACGTTAGATAATGAATTCATCCGGTGTTCCATCGGACTTTCTCAGACCTTCGTATTCAAGTTTCTCCCTCCATCTTCAACGTTCTTGTTTTTTCTCTGTGACATTTTATGTCTTTCTCTAACTGCACCCATTTTTAGTTTAGGTACTCACAAAGCACTATGCGGTCTCTGTGTCTACCCCCCCCCTCAATCAATCTTCTCACATTCTACCGGTACTATCCTTTTTTATTATCTGCTCCTCTAATGCTTTTGCTTTATCTGTTTGTGTCCTCGTTCAACTTTCTTCTATTTGTACACGTTCTCACAATTCCTATTTTGTTATCCCAACCTAAAACAACATCTTCACTATCCTTTTACTAGAAGAAGAAACAAAATCACCACAACTCAGAAAAAGAGAAAGCATCATCCACTTTTGGTGGTAAAGCGTTTTCTATTTAAGCTCCTGATTAGAAACATTAATAGTCATACAAACACTTAACGCGCTATATTCAAGTACCTCTCCAGTTAGCCGTCCTTTGATAAATGTGACCATAACACCGCATACAGCCCAAGCAAATCGACATTGATGTTTTTAGTCTGTACACTTGAGCCACCGTGATAATGTCATTAGAGTTGAGTCTGCCGCTATTTGCGGCGGACACGAGCCTCTTAATGTAGTAGTTAGATGTGAAACTGCTTTGGCCCGAAGCTCAGTCGGTTTGACGAAATCAATATGTATGAAGATCGTTGAAAGAGAGTAAACAACCATGCGGGGTGTGTGAAGAGGTGGTGTATGTATCAGATGAATTACATGATTTTTTTTCCTCGTGGTGACGACGATGCGACGAATACATTCGTGTTGACGATGACGACGATGATGATGATGATGATAGATGTTGAAAATGATGTTGATAATGACGCCAAAAAACGTCACACATGGTAATAATGTATGTTTTTTTAATGTGAACGTACTAAACAAATGGTGAATCGTAAGATATTGTTCAAACAAGCCGAGCAGCAAATGACTCTACTTCAGAAGACGAACTTGCCAAACATTGCCTCCTTGACGTTATATCTCCTGGATCCTGCCCAAAACCAACGTAACAGTACGAGAAGAAGAAAGATTAAAAAAGAAATGTGTGTTTGCTCTTGTGTGTGTGTGCGTGGGTGTGTTTGAGTGTGTGTGTGGGTGCGCGCACTTGTATGTGGTTGTGTGTTTGAGAGAAAGAGAGAAAGAGAGAGAGAGAAACGAAGAAGAGGCAGACAGTGCAGACAAAAGAAAAATTACGCTAAACATAGTGAATCACCTCATGTATAAGGTTACAACACTTTTCATCCCTAGGAAATTGTCTCGTCCGTAAAACTGTACTATTAAACAGAAGGCACACATCCGAGACCGATACCAGACCGGTAACATCACCCAAAATGGCCAAAAATCCGTCGGTCTGGTGCCGGTTTGGCAGTTTGTTAATCTGGTATTGCCGATGTTATTCCTCCAGAATCGGGCTTCTTTTCTCTTTGTATAAAAAGGAGATGTATTATTATTTAGAGATAACATTATGCAATATGCAAGCAGGCTTTTGGCACAAATTAAAGATGTAATCGTAGTGATAGAAATAACAAAAATCGACGACATAACTCATGAAAACAAGAAGTTGCTCAATTTATATTTTTGCAGGTACAAAACACCCACATCTACCGAGCCTGTCATCCTATGAAATCAACCTAAACATAAGAATGCCATGAGTCGAGCATGAATTATGCTCCCTGGCGGCATTCCCCAATGGCAAGACTGTGTCTATTTGCAATAAAATCACTCTACTGAGCGCCCTTCTTAATTGAGTGAGCAGATTGCAGTGATTTTAGAATCAGATAGCTACGTTGCTGTGTACAGTGCTATCCATAATATGCTTGTATGGTGATCCATTTTTAGATCTAGCCACGCTTTGTCTGCGCCTCCTCAGCTAATAAATGAGCCTGATTGCAATCTCATTTGAAGAACTTGTTGATAATGCTCATGTTGTATACACCCGGGGTGTTTCACAAAGATCCTATTAAAATTGAACTTATCTCTAGGTTGGACTTAAGAATTATGGAAAGCCGTTAGCATCAATGAAAGTATTTTGTAAAAGTTATTTTATGAGGCATAAAATGTTGATTAAAATCATTCATATATCTTTTATCAAGGAGATTTCCTGTTCTTAATGTGGAATTTATACAAAAATATAAAATACTTGAATTATTACTTTTGAATATATTTAATTTTAAGGCTACAAATGGCTCTCCATAATATTCAAGTCCAATAAGTTCGACTTGGGAACTTTGTGAAACACCCCCTGATGTTTGTCCTGTAATCGTTGAAGGAAACGGAGACATGCCTTGCACTCGGGTTTATCGAGTATCATCTTCAGTAGATATCAAACAACTTCCTTTTTATGTATCTACATGTGTTTATTTTATGAGATTTTTTCCTTAAAGGTAATAACAAGTTTTGGGAAATTTTGAAAATTGGTTGGATAGTGATTTTTTACAATTTTGATATATTTTGATTCCCCTATGGATGTTTAATAAGCGCTAGAAAAAAAATAGCCACTAAAACACTTCTCCTTTCGAGAAAAATTGAATGTAAAAATTTACCGATGCTCCCGGTAAATTTTGATACATTTCAAAAAGCGCCTACGGCCGTGCAATAGTAGCTGCAACCATGAAAATCTCAGATGTAGTTATGATATATAATTTCCAAACGGGAGTAGCTAATCGGTCGATTTTATTTAAGAAACGTTGTTTTATAGTTTAATTCCTTGAGAGGGATCTATACAACATAAAGAATCTATTATTTATAGTTTCATAACTTTAAACTCGATTTCAACCGCGACAACGATCACTGAATATTTTAGGATCGCATATGCTTCTAATATGTTCATTTGAACCAAATTCCAAAACTTTGTATTACCTTTAAGAAATGATAAGTGCTACACGATCAGAAACAGCTTTGACGGAAGATTTACTGAAATATTTCGTCGTGCACTTATCAGAGTAAATTGCAACAGTCAGCAGTTACATGAGGATAGGAAGTAAGGGCAAGCAAAATATGCGCGAGAGTATACCCATAAGTTGTATACTTATTAAACAACAAATTATTTCAATCTGGACAGCAGAAATCCATATTTAAACCGAAATTGTTTAGTTTTCAGGTTCTGGATTTCTCTTTTACTTTTCTTCAAGGCTATGAGAAAGACACCAGTAGCCAGAATTTTACAAATTTATCATTACCCTTTAGGTGATGATTCTGCCTAATCCTTCAAAATTCATGAATTGCAAAACCATCAAATTTATAAATTACACATGAATTGTTAATGTGTTACAATGGCAACGAATAATAAAACAGGCCTTCAGTCATTTTGTTTTAGTAATTTAGATTGATAATTTGCCATGATGACATAAGTAATTTTTAACAATGAAAGTATTTATTTGCCTATACAATCATTTAACCACTGACAACTTCAATATCAATTTTTATTCTAAACCTATCAATATTATTGAGTTTGATAAACTTAAAGAATCTCGACATGCCGGTGATGGAATGAATGGAAATGAATGCTGATGTTGACGAAGACAACGATTATGACGATGATAATGGTGATGAAGGTAATGATGCTACTGATGATGAATGGTGAGAATTATAATTGAAATCACATTTTGAATTAATATCAAATCATGAGTTCATACATTATTCTATGTTCACACACTTTCAATGTACAATGAAATGCCGGTGCCACAGGCAAAAATCTCCGCCCAAGCATGCAAGTTCGCCGGCCGGCCTCCGATAGGGTTTTGCATGTTCAGCAGGATTGGCTCTTCTCCCAGACTCACTTTAGATTTGATTTTTGTTCATTATCAACGAGAAGAGGATACGATGAAAGAAAAAATGAATTAACAATTATTGTATATCCAAAGGAAGCAGATGTTCATGCCGCTCAAGAATAGAATACTCATGTTTTTATCTGAAGATCTGACGCGGCCTGAGATTCTCGCCTTGGACACAGGAAATCTGTTTTCTCCAACCGAATCAATATATACGATATATAATTCATGAGTAATCTGTTACCATGATGTCCTGATTATTTACGATGCCCGGGATGATATCTGTCATTCTAGCTTGTTTATTGAACAAGCGTGGGCTGGCATGTGCGTGATGAGTGCGTGTGTGTTTGTGTGTGCGCGTGTGCGTTTGTGTGTATGTGGATAAACATGTTTAGTTTTATTATGTGCTAATCAATGGTAGATGTTGAACAACTTTGATCGAGCCTGGGCAGATGGTTTTGTTGAATGTAGACCAGGGTTTTGAGAATGATGGTGTGAAAATATGCGATGTGAGAAAGAGGCCGAATGAATACAGAGACAAGACGGAGGGTGTCAGGAGATTAATGCCGGCTTCATGATTGTGATTTCCGCTAAGCTTGCTTCAGGGAGGGAGGGGAGAGAGGGAGAGAGAGAGAGAGAGAGAGAAGGGGGTAAGGGAGACAAGTGAGGGAGAGAGTTAAAGAGGGATCGGGAGCGAGAATAAGAGGGGAAGGTGAGAACGAGATGGGGGAGAGAGAGGTGGGAGACACAGAGGGGGAGAGGCAGGGAGAAAGTGTGTGTGTGTTTGTGTGTGTATAAGAGAGAGAGAGAGAGAACGAGAGAGGGAGAGAGAGATAGAGAGAGGGGGAGGGAGAGGGAGAGAGAGGGGGATGGGGCGAGTGGGAGCTGGGGGTGGTAAATTAAAAAAGTGTTATAAACTTCATTCTATAAATTCTAAGGTTCTGCACAATAAACATTTATAAATATTGACATTATAAACACATTTAGCCTTTCAAACCTCATTACCTTTTCCACTGCAAAAGGGAGTCGTGTACATCTTAAAATCACCTGTGCTTAGTCGTGCTATAATCCTATAATGATCTGATAAAGCCTATATCATGCATATCTTGTAACCTTTAGGTCACCCATTTTGGGGGCACGCTTCGTGAGGAGTAGACGCCTCCGATCGATAGCAAGCCTTTTTAGATTACCTCAATTCTCTCAAGAGATTAAACATTCGGTACAGAGCTAAAGGTTTTATTCATGAGGCGACGGTTGAGGCAATGTGGAGGGGGTAACACAACCAAGCATAATACAATTAATGATGACAAAAAAAACAGCGAGGAAAGTGTCGAGGAAAAGCTGTACCTTAGTACAGACAGCAACGATACATTGCGTATGCTTAGAAAGAAAAAGCATTATGATCATAATTTACAGTAAATTTATATTTTTTTAGATTACTCCGTCAAATAGAATTAGTGTTCAAGTCTTTAATAATTATGATAATAATATTTATGATAATACCGTTATTTTTATATAACGATTTTGCATCAACTGACCACAGTGATATATTATTAACCCGGTCGCTGCATGTTATTACCTTTCTAGCGTCATATCCCCTGGTCATATCATTACGACTAGATTTATTATACACATTGATCTCTATCCATGTTCATGTTATTACGCCGCCGTTACGCCGTAAGAGGAGCACAGAGACGAAATTCGACCCCTAAAAATATGCCCCTCCCGCACACATAAACTTAAAACATGATTAGTTAAACGTCGCATTTATAGGAATGAGGCAGAGCTTTTGCGCCTCATTTGCGAACCGATGAAGAATGAAGCCACTCGGGAATTGTTGTTATAAATATTCAGAACCCTTTCCGAATTACATCGTACTTCATAAATAATTAATGTGTTGTACGTGAGAAAAATAAGGTTTTGATATTGGTCCTTGAGCACATTCCACCTGTCTTTCAGTCCAATGTCCATTACCTAAAGCAGTGGGGTAACGTAATAGCCTCTCATTGATGGGNGGGGGGGGGGGGGGGTACTTCAAAGATGGGGGTGGGGCACTGGTCATATTCGGAAGATGAAATGCGAATTTACAAGTCGACTGATAAGGAGGAGGGTGGGAGAGGTGGTCCAGGCGTTTTCTTTTCTCGTATTTTTCTTTTTCCCCTTTCACTTTCTTTTTCTTGGTTTTTTAATTATCATTTATTGACCACTCGAGGAGGGGAAGGGGACGTACCCCATGCTCCTGTAGCTACTTGCAGTAACGTTTATGATTATCGGAAAATGAAATGTGAACATGACTGTGATCATCGGCAAATGCATTTTCTTCATCCATCCTTCTTCCCCCATATCTATCATCATGCCCCTTGCGCACACTGCGTCTTTTCAGTTGCGATGTTCATGTGCTAATCGAGCCTTCGAAGGCAATAATATTACTGCACAGGTTGGTAATCTAAAGAAATGTTTCACTCTTCATTTTGCAGTCAATTGTGTACGATTTGGTTTGCGCAGTAGACCACGCGAGTCGCAGTCATAAGTCAGCGAAATTAGGGCTTGTGTACAATCTTACTATTCGTAGTGTCTCTTTAAAATTTCCATTTTGTTTCGTATAAGAATCAAACATCAATCTCCAAGAAACGTTTTTTCTCCCCGTCCCTCTCCGAATCTATCTCACCGCCAGACACCGATGTTAATTAACGGAAACAGACGTATGGATTCAAGAGTGCCATCACCACGTCCCAATAGTGTTGCAGGCACAAACCCTATTCAGTAGCAATAAATAAAAAGAGTCTGAAATATGAGACTACGCATATCCTGCCGAATATTGTGCCTCATTGGTCCTGTTTAAAAGTATAGCTGTTCCTTGACTGACACGGTCGGAGATTGAGAGACTTAGGCTAGGCTCAAGACTTTTCTGGCATTGTCTTTGAGCTTCGAACTAGAGCCTGTACTTGTAGACTAGTACCAGGTCACTAGCCATAATCCATCACAGTAAAGCCGGTATAATGCAGACAAGATAGTGGCAATTCATTCAGGTCGGAGACATGATTGTTTATAATTATGTGATTCTAACGAGTGTGCTTCCAGCTCGGCAAAGATTATGTTTTTTTGTGGCCAAGACTGCGCTGTAATTTTTCATTTAGAAAAACAAAAGGCTACAGAGAAAAAGCCGGGGAAAATTTCCAAAATATCCTCACCGAATAATGATAAAATAAACGATTACAATAACAGCTGCATTATTTTCATCAGCGTTCTTTCTTTTCTTTTTAAAGTTGGCTAGATTATCAACAAAACCCAATTAAGATGGAGGACAATAGCATTGCAGTATCATGAACAGAATAACTGAAAAATATGGTATAATCCAAAGATAGTTCGAGGTCACCGATATAGTGTCATTTTATAAGAAGGATAAGAAATTATAAATCTAATTTGGCCTATACTTTAAGTCGATGACTTTTTCTTATGTGAAAAGGTTATGCAAATAAGAATGCAATGGCGTCTTATTTAGCAGTTGCATAATCCTTTACGCTGGGACACGTGTGGCTGATCTTTTATATATTTGTTTACAGCGGTTACAGCCGAGCCGCTAAGGTAACTAGCGCTAAAAGCGTATCTGGGTACCCATGTATACCTTGGTTGAGAGTGGCAAATGTACATTAATGTCTTGCCGGGCCTGGATTTGAATCCCGTATCTGTGATCTACATCTCGGTGACTGTATTTGCACGAGATCAAAACACCTTTACAAGGTAAAAGAAAATGTTTCTCCAATTCTCATAAAAACGATCTTATTCTTGTGTAAGCAGGTACAGTTCATGATATCGACACTACGAGAAAGAGTGTGTGTGTGAGAGAGAGAGAGAGAGAGAGAGAGAGGAGAGCAAGAAAGACAGAGCGAGAGAGACAGGAAGAGAGGGAGAGAAAGAGAGAGATGGAGAGAGAGAGAGAGAGAGAGGGGGGGGGGGGGG
>BEXV01000227.1:12394-23204 GCA_003118195.1 Hemicentrotus pulcherrimus | reverse complement strand
GACCCCAAAAAAAAGGGGGGGGGGGGGGGGGGGGGGGGCGGGGTTTAACTATGTACAATGCAATCCCATGTACTCTATATATTTTGTTGGAAATGGAAATAAACGAAATGAAATGAAATGAAATAAGCAGGTATTTTGTAGTTCGCGTAATATTCTTCTACAAACACTCCCCTTTTCTGTCGTTTCCCTTCGTCACCTCTCTCTCGTTCTCTTTTTTTTTCTCTCTCTCTCTCTCTCTCTCCTGTTTTTCCTGTGTAATGTCTCTGATACGCTACCTACAGAGTACATATCTTATCACACATAGTAACAGTTTCCAGCGGAATCTAGGGTCGCTCAAAATACAATTTATCGCTATCTAAAATCTGTTTTTTCCCCTCTCGATTCGACACATGCCCTCTCGTTTCCCTCAAAACGCAAAACCGTTCTTGCCCAATGACGTTCACGAGTCCATATCACCGTTAAATTGCATTTCATCAGGTGACTTCAATGAAATTTACGAGAAAACATACCTTATCCATAACATCGCGATGACAGGTAAGGGTTACATACAGTGACGTAGCTACAGGGGGGCATGGGGCAAGTGCCCTCAATAAAAATGACATTCATGAACGAAAAATGAGCGCGGGATAGAGAGGAAGAGATAGGGATGTCCCCTCCCCAGAGAAATATAAATAAAGTAATACAGAAAATAAGAGAGAGAAAGGGAGAAAGATAGCATGTGGGGGAGGGGGGGGGCAGAGATCGAGACAAAAGTGCAGAAGAAAACAACAAGGAACGTGAAAATGAGATGATATGGCACCCATAACAAACATCCTCCATTTTATCCACCTAGTAATGCAGAGCCCCCTAGAAATGGGCACACGCTACGCCATTATTTTTTGTCAAATAGTTCACGAGACTTTTCTCCAATCTTTGCAACCATGAACATCATTATTGAGTTGACAAACACACATTTTCGATGATATAGAACGCTTATTATAGATAAAGCTGTTGATTTGTTTCAAGGGTTGGTTAGATCGAAGCTAATCAAGGGGAAAACATGGGGGTATATGACCATGAACCGATGATAAACTTCACTGATATATCGGGGTTTAGATTTCCAGTATATGGTCACGTGATATCTTCGATTTGTACGTATGACATTTTCCTATTCATGCATTATTTCAGACAAATAAGGTTTAAATTGAAATGTTAAAGGTTGCAGTTGACGGATCCAGAAATGGGACACTAGTTCTTTAAAAAAAAAAAGATTGCAACCTTAGGGAGGGGGGCAGGGGTAAAAAAAAAATCCTCCCAAAAATTGTCTGACAAACAAGAAGAAGGAAAAAAATCATTTTCCCCTATTAAAGATATCAAATTAATAGATGTTTTTGTACTTAAAAATTCTCTGAGAAGAAAATTATAATAGAAAGGTTATGTGCCTTCGAGGGTTTATAATATTTGCAGCCGGGGCACAAACATTAAGGGGCATATTTTTGTTTGGGCATAAAGGTTTGTCAGATTGGATTTCGCCGGGGACGAGGGAGGGGGGGGGGGCTCGTAGGCCTAAAGGGGCCTATATTTATCTCTTTTTCTCAATCTCACCTGTAAGAGCTGCTCCTTGTCCAGTGGACAGGTAAGGGTCGTTCACCCCGCTAGTCTCGGCCTCCGACTTCTGCATCATCACCACCACTGGTGTGACGACAGCTGCAACTGAAAGGTTGAATGAAAGCATGGAGACAAAAAATTCATTAACGAAAATTCGGAGGGCATGTGCCCCCTTCCGTCGAATGGGGTTAAGAAATGTAAAAGGGAGAATAACACTATTGCAGAGACGCCCGAGTTATCAGCGTAAGGATAATTTCATCACTCTTGAATTATGTCCCATAAAAACCATGTTCGGATTGCTTTAAAATAATGTCATTATGATGTTTACATATTGCAAAAGGAAACGGACATGGTTACTGATATTGACTTAAAACCGAAATCCGATTTTCCGAAAGTCTTTCCGATCGTTTTGAAAGGAAAAGACAGAAAATGAGAGAGGCAGAGCTAGGATTCGAACCCCAACCCTTGAATTGAGAGTGAAGTGACTGAACCGCTATACCACGGCACCTAGTGTTGCTGGGGTTATAGTAATTACAAGGCCCGCAAAAAGAGCAGTATATAATTTTATTCTGATGTGGCAATACCCTGGGAAAATACGACCACATTGATACAAAAATACTTTGAAAAAAAATCTCGCCAAGGCAAAGATTATTCAAAACTTTCAGTTTCATAATTGAACTGGGAAGCTAGGACTGTCAAACTTTCTATTTAACGTCTTCCTCTCTTATTGGGGTAGCTCGTAATATTAAGTAACCTACGCAATCATTTGCCTAATTGGGAATTAAACTAATGAAATTACTGATGATTATCGTGAAAGCTTCCTGGTGATATTGGTGGTGCAAATCTTCTAATGGGGCATGCATGCAGTGTGTTGAAAGCGCTCGGTCGATTAGAAGTGTCTTGATATAAATAAATCTCGCTAAAAATGTAATTAAATTTGTATTTATGTTCGTAAAACGTTTGGAATGTTTCGATGCTTGTCACCATCAGCCGATCAAAGTCAGGGGCCGCTGCTGGGGGATGTCTTACTACTTATATTATTTGTTTACCAATATGAATAGAACCGTCTCTATGTGCCGTTAATGATGGAAAATTGTTTTGAAAAATCAACACAAAGCATGTGATTACTTGAAGGTTGCAGATACGACCTTTTAAGAACATTTTTTTTTTTTAAAATCCATATTAAAAAATAAGCTGAAAGAATTCGCATCGAATTTTGAAACCTTAATTCGATATGTTTTGTCTTAACTGCTCATTTTCCTCCCAAGAGTGCAAGGGTATGACGCATTTGAAACCAGTACGTTTCATCTTTAGCATTTCGATTGCTTAATTCGCGTCTCTGCGCGGTCGCTCATTATTTTTAATTGCCACACGAGCAATTTTGCACAAAATGATATGCAGCAATTTTTGACGGAAGAATTGCTTTGGCTTTGCAAAATTACCCATTTGCAGTCTTGAGAAACTCCAAGACAACAATTTCAACACCGGTTTAGATTAATCTTGCACTGGAAACAGTCAATTAATTCTGAAGCCTTTGGTAGCGCTTTGAGAGGGCCTTCGGTCCTGAAAAAAGCTATATAAGAACTAGTTATTATTATTATTATTATTTTATCTATTCCATGACATGAAATATCTAGTCAAAGAGATATTTAGTCTTACCGATTGTTGGTTTGTTTATTGACACTATTACATTCGAGGTTGCCCACATCTTCATTTTCATTTACTTCTAAAATTCAATGATTTTTTTATAAAATCGTTGATAATAAATATTCATGTAAGTTGCATCTAAATTACTGACGTCAAAAGTAAGGTTAAAGTCAATCTTTCAATGAGCTTTTTAGTCAGTTTCCGTCTATCCTTCTGATAAGCATTGTTAAACAATGAGCAGTTTGGCATCAAGCAGTAAATGTTGGAAAATCGTCAAGAAATCTTTATGAATGGTTTTTTACGAACCTATAAGTCGTTTGTAAAATCGCATGTTAGGTAGGGGCAGCCAAGGCAAACACCTTGGCAAATTAATAAATATGATTGATAAAATGTGCATGTGCTTAAAGGGTGTAAAATGTATCGACAAAATCTCAAACTATACATCATGGGATTCCGCTGTTTGTTTTCATTGTTAATATACCACTGCTCTTAATGACTTTCCGAATATTATAGGTATAAAGTTTAGTATATCCGCGATCTTTATGTTACGGTTGTTTAGAAAATATATTAATTATTCATCTTAACAACAAATTGATAAATACATACTTTCATTGACTCAGTACATGTTATGTTTACGTTGTTTTCTGATTTTCCTTGCTGTATTTAAAATATATATATATATATATATATATATATATATACATATATATATATATATTTGTATCGAACTTTAATGTTGGCCCATAAATCTTGACAGACGATACGACAAATTTGATTTTAAAGACCTAAAAGTATAATAGGATTGAAAGTGAGAGCTTAAGATTACATTGTACGATTCGTTACCTCATCATTAGTTTGTTATGCCTGTCAAAGTTTCAGAACAAGTGAACTGGGAGGCAAATAAAAACAAAGTCTCCGGATGACGTTTTACATTTATCAAACTTTTTTTATAATTTGAAATAGTTGGTAAAGTTCCTCTGATATTCTTCTCATTTAATCGACTAAGCCCTTGATAACTCGGAATATCAAAAGTTGCAAATTTACCGTTTGATAACGGTGTTACCTATCTCAACTTTAAAATGCTTATACCAAACAGTTTTTTAACTATAGTGTACGCGTAATAAATAAACGAATTTCAAATATTTAGAGAGATACCGTTTCGTGACATTCAGCCTGACTCAACAGCCTTGTGATGGCATGCATATGTTTCTCTTCATTGTTTCACTCTCCGGCTCAGACTTGTCTAATTTTAGAGATGACTGTCTTTTTCACACCGAGTTGCATTCATTCTGCAGGGAGTTGTATTCGGCCCTATATAGCAGGCTGGGAGTTGCACATGCAGCCCATATACTTTTGAGTTATAGCATGCCTGCATGTATGAGCTGCAACATAACAATTTCCGGACCGGTAGGATTGAACTGGGGAGGGAATAAAGCGGGAAAAGGAGAGGGCATCGGGGTTACCTTGTCATTTCTACTTTGACAATAAATTGTTAAAAATAAACTTCAAACCTCTACCGTTTGGATATGGTCACATTAAGGTGTATGCTTTAATATCATCATTACTCAGCTTAAATGTTATCGCTTTTCAATAAAGAATGGAATTGTTAATTTGTTGAGGCTAGAGGCTTGCTGCTTGTCACATCATGATTAGACTTAATCTAACTTTCAGGCCAGTATTGGGCAATTTTGACTGATGGAATCTGATCAACTATATACACTTTAAGTTTAATACGGAGTGTTTAGCCTTGCCAATTTGAAATACCGAATATTAATCACATATTACTTTTTATTTCGGTTTGAGTAAACTATTTTTTAAAATATTTTTTTTCTCCTTCTCGTTTCAATATGCTCATTAACATTACAAATATGGACACCATTATTTGTCATCAGATCGACTTCTTACGTAGATTTTTATCCCAATTAGTTTCCTAAGATACGCCCGTTTGCATATAACCATTGACAGTCCCGTCGAATTCCAAAAGGGGTGCGTTACTGCACCCTTCACCTTTATACGCTTACCCTCTCGAATCTTCCCTTCACACAATCACGGTAATCACAGTAATATCTATATAGAATATGGAAGGGGTATAATGTATCCATGCATGTGCACTTTATGTACCTCAAAGTGAGTGTTGCATGGTCCCATGTGCGGAAACCCGGATCATCGCCTATTAGTGTGCGGTAAATATAGATTAAATTAAACCTAGACATGCTGGTTTGAACTGGGCATGCAAGACGGCGGCGGAAAGGGAAGGGGTAGGAGTGTAATTGGTATGTAACAAGAAATCACAGGTATACCCCCAACTTAATTGCATGATCGCAAAGACTTTTGAGAAATCTTCTCAAGAGCAATTTCAACACCCTATTGAAAATGACATACTCTCTCTCTCTCTCTCTCTCTGCCCCTCTCATTCTCTCTTACTCTTTTTTTGTCTCTCTCTGCCCTCTCTCTCTTTCTCTTTGACTCTTATTTCTTAGTAAATGAAGCAAGGAATCATTTCTGATCCACCTGCCCGTGTGAAGTGACTCACATCTTGTTGGATATACCGTCACAATGTGTTTAATTGCAACCATGCATTCGTTACCAAATCATGTTTCATAATCAAATTTATATTCTTGTCTCCTGACAACATTTGAACTTTAGAGTGCCCCCATTTCATGCAGAAGTTCAAACAAAGTGATGGTATGTCTTCGCATTCACATAGTTTAACCCCAAGAAAGTTATTTTTCCTTCTAATTGTTATTTAAAGAAAAGCTTTATGCTTCACCTCAGTCTTCACACAAGACGATATCCCCCGTTTATATTTTGTATTCTCCATGTTTTTTTGTCTTAATCGATATTCCCCCGTCTATTTCCATCTTTCTCTTTTGCTGTATCCGATTCTTTTCCCCCTGATCTATATAAAAAGTATGATACATACTATTATATAATGAATAAATCAATTTATTGATTCCTTAATTAAATAAATAAACAAATTAATGAATATATTAACTAATAAATAAACAAAAATATATATATATAATTAGCAAGAAATCCTGTTCAACTTACCAACAATAAGGGATGTGAAGACGATGCATATCACCCATTTTTTATCAATCGTCATCTTGGCTATCTGGTTCTGTTCTCTATTTATTCCTCCAAAAATATGTGTGATACTGATGATAATACCGATGATCTAGTGATGGGGAGTTTAGTGCAGGCCCAGCTATACTGCTGAAATTTCATGAGACAGTGAGCGACTCTCATGAAACCCTGCGATCAGATGCGTTCGTTTAGATCCAAACCAGAGATATGAAGAGTCTTAAAAACCTCACTGAATGTTGCGGAACCCCTCCTGGTGTGACATGATAATTATGAAAGTCAATGGCTTAAAATAATCCGTGGGCGACGACTTGCAGTGAATAGAAGATAAATGCTGTTTTTCGTGCGTGTCTCGTCCCCCCTGGTCATTTAACTCATCGCATGCGATAAAAGTCTGCTCTTGTTATACATACCGTGTGCAAATGACGTCAGCAAAACGTCATAATTGCCTGAAGTTCCTGTCCCGAGTTGAGTTAGCAATCGGGGTAAGGGAATATCTACAGGCAAGGAACAATCGTTTTGACATTTCCAAAACTTCAAGCTATTCCTAAGGTTCAGACAGAGTATTACTAATGACAAAATGGAACTGAATGGGCAGTTTTTTCGGGTTGGGTTTGAGATAAAATTGTAGGCCTAAAATATGTCCGTTTCTGTTTAGGCAGCGATAAGTGCTCACATGACTCAGTCCGTTTACATGCTGGTCCGAATAAGGCTGTCACCGCAAGATTAGTTGAGTTAATCAGACGATTAATAAAGTTTGCCTCACGCCGTTTTCCCTTGCATGATACCATTCGTTTTTGCATTTCTAAAAGCTTCTAAAACTCCGTAATTGAAAAAGGTGATTTCATGACTAATTTTTACTCTCTGGAATATCATTTGTTCGGCAAATTAACATAATACAATATTTAATGAAATGTATTTAAAAACATTGCATATGATAGAGAGAGAAGAGAACTTGGTCCCCTGTTAAAGTGTTAAGATGCTATTATTTGGCAGGCACACTAACTTGAAATTGTTGTTAGAGAAGTAATTCAGCTATGAATTGCGTAGCTAGTCTATATCAAAACAAAATAATAAAGGTTACATTTTCGTCTGAATTATGAAAGGCACGATATGTCGCAAGGGTCAGTTATTCTGTAATACGAAACAATAGTTTCCTTTAAAGAGTGTTCCACATGGAGGAAGGGGCTACGTCAATTGTCGGGAAATGCGTTTATTGGAGGCAAGGACCATGTGGACCGTTGAGGCCAATGCACAATACCTAAATTACGCTCTATCTATTTAAAGGGCAAATTAGTTCTGACTGCAATAATTATCAGGAAAATAGTACAAGGTTTTAAAGGTATAGAGTGATCGATCAGGGATATGAGAGTTTAACTCTCATATCCCTGGATCGTTTAAACAAAAAGCGAGAAAATAGAAGGAGAATGTTTTCGACCAACTTGAAGTGGTCCTGTAATAACACACTGACACAGGCCAAAGAATCACAAACTAGCAATAAAACAATTAACCTGTTGACTACTGAATTATCTTATTACCATAGGCTTAACACAGGGACCACCAGGTTCCAGTAAGCAATGGGTTAAGGTTGAAAACAAAGTGAGGAAAACCTTCAGTTAGACGTGTTCGACTCACATGAAAGGTGAACATTTCAGATGTTCATACAATCTTTGTTATAGAAGTGTTTCCTTTGAAATGATCAAATGTACACGAAACCAAGAGTTAACGAGACCAGAAAACTACAGAACCTAGATATTTGCAAGAGACCGAAGGGCGACTAGACCAAATATACACGAGACCAATATCTCCACGAGACCAGAGGTCCACAAGATCATAATGTCTACGAGACTGAAATGAAATGTCCACAAGACTACATTATGTCCACAAGACCAAACACCCCAGAGACCAAAGGATTACAAGGCCAAATTTTCAAGAGACTGAATGTCCACGAGACCAAAATCCACAAGGCCAACAGTTATTCCCAGATCGAGCAAGACCAAATATGCACAAGACGACGTTCTCCAAGAAAGAGGATTTACGACATCGAAGGTCGTCTCCAGACTGGTGGTCTACTATACTTAAAGGTAATACAAAGTTTTCGAAAATTTCGAAAATTAGGTGGATAGTGATTCTTTACGATTTTGATATATTTGGATGCCCATGTGGATGTGTTATAAACACTAGAAAATTTAGGCCCTAAAACACTTCTGCTTTCGAGAAAAATGGAATATAAAAATTTACCGGTGCCTCCGGTAAATTTTGATAAATTTCAAATAGCGCCTACGGCCGTACAATGGTAAATATAGCCAAGACCATGAAAATCATAGAATATGTAGTTGTGGTATATAATTTTAAAACGGGGATAGCTAATCGGTCGATTTTAGTCAAGAAACATTGTTTTATAGCTTAATAAATACCTTTACCTTGAGAGGGAGCTATACAACATAAAGAGTGTATTATATACAATTTCATAACTTTAGACTCGATTTCAACCGCGACAACGATCACTGAATATTGTAGGACCGCATATGCTTCCAATATGTTCATTAATTTTGAACCAAATTCACGACCCCATACCAAAACTTTGTATTACCTTTAATGTCCCTCGGACAATTAATGAGACTGAAAAAATGTAGGTATCGTGAACTCTGTTGTACACCTTGGGAGGGGGGGGGGCGTTTCACAAAATAATTGTCATCAGTTATTATAACCTACTGCAATCCTTGCTTCTGATTGGTTATCAATAGATTTGCCACTGATTTTTGTCATTTGTCATTAAAGAAAAGGCTTGTGAATCGGGTACAAGGTCTCGTGGACATTCCGGTGAACTCACGAGAAGTACGAACACTGATTTAATTCCAATGTTTCAAGAATTTTCATTGATTTTGAAAGACGTGAAAAACCCTCACCAGAACACAATAGGGGAAAAGGGATTAAAATTGAAGAGAAAAACATTCAACAACAACAAATAAACAGCAAAAAAAAAACACACACACACTAAAAAAGGGGGATATGGACAGGTACGCCCGTTTACTCCTTTTTCGCTTCGTGATATTTCTTCCTCGATTTGATTTGTGATGCTTTGTTTTGAAATCTTAATCCCTGCCATTCTTGTGAAAATTCATTAAAAAAAAAAAAAAATTGATGGGAAGAGAAAGGGGGAGGGGGGCGGGGCCCGGATTTTTTGGAAAAGTATGCCAAATACCCTTAAGTAACAGTCACAACCATGACTACCCAATGTGTAAGTTCTAAAATGCTTTAGAATGCAATATTTATACGCTCTCTCGCATAATTATTAGGCTTTGAACTGTTGGAGGAGATTCTCTGCTCCGGAGGTACTTGTACATATGCCCCTCTATCTGATATGCTAGGGCGGCGAAGCAACTTCCGAAGTGTGGGNCTATCTGGAGAAAAAAGACATTGTTTTGATTTGATTCAATTTGATTTATTGCTGATGATTTCAATATGTGTTTCTCTTTATACATCATACAAGATATTGCCTGAGCATTATACTTTGCATTTGGGTGTGGTGGTATGAAGATTTATTTGCGAGCGTGCGAAGTGAGCGAGGAAAATGTTTAAGATTTGTGAGGGCGCAGTGCAAATAGTTACATCTCATAAAGAAGAAAAATCCTAATCCTGATGGGGTTTTAAGCACATTATCATTTTGATAATGTGCTGATAACAGAACTGACGGAAGACTCAAAAGGCCTTTGGTAGGCAATAGAATTATATCATCTATAAATGTGAGCGAGCTTTGGGGAAAATTGCTTTTCGTCGCCTGAAATTAGGGGCACATTTAATGATGACAGAAAAACGCGGGGACACTTATCGAAAGGGAAAGGGTCATTATCAAAGATGAAAATGTGGCACTTCTTACACCTAAAATAGAGGCGTAAAAGGGGCATTCATCCGATTTTGATAGCTGGGCATTTATATAAGAATGACAAATTGGAACTTGTAATAAAGGAAAATGTGCATTTGTTGAAAGATAATAAACGGGGCACCTATCAGAGATGAAAAGGGAGTTACGAGAGGGGAAGGGTAATTGATAAGAAGGAAAAAGAGTATTTATCAGAGGTGAAGGGGGCACTTATCAAATTGAAAAGGGGCACTTCTCGTACCTGAAAAGGGGCACTTAAAAGAATGGAAAATGGACACTTATTACATTTGTCGAAGTAAAAGGGGCACGCGTAAAAATGAAAGGGGCACTTTTCAGAGGTAAAAAGGGGAAGGGGCATTTTTCCTATGTAAAAAAGGGACACTTTTGGGGTAGGCCTACTTGAAAAAGTAATGGGGCCTCTGTGCCCTCTGCAGTGACCTCTGCAGTATCAGTGACTTTAAAATCACATTTTTTAATGTTACAAAAATGTTTTAATCTATACCGTAAAATGTGAAAGAAATTGCACAACTAGTACTCAATTAGATTGTAAAGGGTTTCTAAAATAAGGGGCGCTCTCACGAGTATGTATTGTGTCAACGTTGTACAATA
>BEXV01000227.1:1886-11989 GCA_003118195.1 Hemicentrotus pulcherrimus | reverse complement strand
ATTCTTACTGTGAATATGGTAATGCTACTATGCTAGACTTCGAAATTTTGCTGTCTTTTCATTTTGTTAATATTATTTATTTTGAATTATTGTGAACTATCGTGAGTAAATCAGGGGTTGACTTGTAACGAATTGAGGAGAGAGATAGATAGAGAGAGAGAGAGGGCGAGAGAGGGGGAGGAGGAGGGGGGGGGGCTGATAGATATGTTGAGAAATATTAGTTAATCTATTCTGCAGACGTACTATTAAATTTACAGGGGTAAATACAATAAATATTTTAGTAAAATCATAATTTTTTTTTCAAATTTCCCTAAAGATTAGATTAATTTGAATAATAAAAAAATCCATTGCACTGTATTCGAATGATCAGCTGGAGAGGGAATCAAATGACCACCAAGCGATGAAATAAAAACGTATGGTAGTTAGACTACGACAATAATCACCTGACATGACGTTGAGAAATCATTGTATAACAACATTTTCTAGAATCCTACCTGGTTGCATGTACTAATGGGTATGGGGAAATTTAGAAAGGTAAGTATGAATTACTGGTTTTAACTCTAGATATTGACTGAATGCTATCTTTTCAAGGAGCAGCAAGAGAAGGTAGTTTACTGGTGACACAACACGATTCTTGCAGAGATTTAGCTTAGGTTAGTACATAGATCTTTGTAAATATTCAGCAAGCGATGAATGACATGAGAAGCTCGGCACGGCCCGGCTCACGCGCCATCGCCAGGAGCAGCGGGCCGGCCGGGGACTTGTGTTCGTACGCCTCTTAAGAAGAGTCTTATCTCTCACAACAATGAACTTTGCACCGCGCCGTGTCTATATAATTGTACATTCACAATTCATGTCATGAAGACATTAGTTATTTACAATACAGATCATTGTTATTAAGTAATTACTGTTACTGCTGCAGTGATCATACCTACATGTACGATTATTAAGGAGATTTTTATAGTTATTGCATTGTTGGTTTATGAATTCCTAACGTTAATTAGACTAGGCTAGTAGTAGACTAGTACTACTGGAACTCTGAAACACTTTTTTGTTTTTTGTTTTAAAACGAGTTTAATTACCAGTGAAAGAAAAAAACTTGTATGGACCTGTATCTGTTTATTAATCTACTGGCTCTGTAAGGATTTACAGAAATCAGAAAATAAACATGATTTAGATCTAGATCTAGAGGTCTATACTATAGTAAAAGTATACGGTATTATAAATCACCTTAATAAAATCTACAATACTTTAAGAGCTTATTCTAAATAACTACTAAAGATGTCCAACTAGAGGTCTAGTACTTTGTGTACATTTTTTGTACAAGGAAGTGCCAAACTGTTCTCATATTTCCCATGAATCCCATGTACATGTATTTACATGTATTAGCTGTCCGTCCTGTGTTTTGTAGAAGAGCTCTTCTTCCAGTTGATTATCGGTCTCTTTTTGTGAAGCTAATGGGATTAAAAGTGAAAGTTGAGTGTGAGTGCTTGTGAATGGGTTTACATAGATGTGTATCAATTAGATATGATAACAACAGACACACCTGAATTGTTTGGTCCACAAAACGAGTAGAAAAAAAGTGAAATAAGGCAATACAAGAAATTTTGTTTTTGTTTTTATTTTATCATCTTTATTTAATATTTAATTTTCTTTTATAATACCTGCAAAAAAATTACGCCCCTTTTTTTACTCAACCCCCATCAAAGAATCGCCCTCTTTTAGAATGTAGGCTAGAGCTGTAATATAGATCAGTTTTAGCAGGGAGTATATGGAACTCTTCCATGTTTACAGGAGTGTATTCCCATTTCCTATGTACAGGCATACAGTATGTTTACCAATCCCTGTCATTTTTTTTTGTCAATTCATTATGTAACTCTGTTAATTCTATGGCCTTCGTAAACACAACATTTCCTATTTTACTGCATACTCGATCAACACAGAAATTGCATGACAAGTTCTCTTTCTTACCTGAATAGTTACAGACAGTAAAATCAGGTCAAATACAAAAAAAAAATACATACAGTAAAACAAACAAACACATTTAACATACATGAGGACCATGTCATGGTACATAATGATGGTACTGAAAGTTTTCCTTTTCAAGAGGCTTGCTTTCATACCTGAAACTTCTGATGACAGAAAGTGAATTCAGAATAAAGAATTGCACAGCGCACAGAAACTTGTAGTGTTACTGTCCAGGGAATAATTTTCCTGGTATCGCATCGCAATTTGCTATGCATTTTTGCATGACTGCTACATGTATACAAAATATCTTTTGTGTAGCAGTTTTCTTCCATAGAAATTTACAGAATTTCATTGCAATATTTATCCATCAGCTGAAATTGCTAATCAAAAAATTTGAGGAAAATTATTCCCTGCTGTCTTGCATAATCAGTAGAAAGTATGCACTTTATATAAGAAATAGAAAGTCAGTAGTGTTCACAACGAAATACTAGTAGCACTCGCAGTAAATGTCTGCCTAGTGAGGATACTTGGTCGCTGGTCGTGGCGAGTGATTCCTGTAGTGTAGCTCTGGAAGCTTCAAAACGGCTCTGGGAAAATTGAAAGTGAACTGTGGTATTCAAGAGAAGAATAATTTCATAAGAATGACTGCAGTGAAGTATCGGTGGTTTTATAGCAATCCTAAAAGAAGTGCTCTCTGAAGCAATTTTTTTTGTTGGCACTGGTTATTATTGTTATTTATGACCTGCTTCCCTTAGTGAGTAGTTGGAAGTTGCATTGTGTCAACTCAAAGGTTATTATTTATAGCACCCTTTTTTATTGATCAATTATAAATGCATTACTAGTAAATGGTGGTGCCTTTTCTGATGACTTCCTTCCACTAATTGAACATGCAAAATTTTTCATGAGGTAGTTTTTGTCATGTACATGTGCTTCCTCACCACTCATTGTGAGATTCTTGGATAGATTCTGATCTTTGCATTTAACAATACACAATTGTTTTCACTAACAACCAACTTTATAATACGCCACAACCTACATGTAAGTCATTACTGATCATTAGTGGCTGGTTTAAATAAGTGCTCCTAGATTAGTTGAATTCATACTAGTCTGCAACTACATAATAGTTTGCCAACAGACCATTTTTTGTAATGTAATCAAATGCAATGCACAAATCCTTGTTAAGTGCCTTTTATAAATGATTTCATTCACCTGTTATAAATAAATGTACTCCAAAGTCAAATTGCGAATTACATGTACATTCATTTTTGCTAGGTAGGACAAACATGGCTTGTTACAACAACACAAAAGATATGCAATTCACATTCAAACTACATGTATACAAATACAATTATTCATAACAGGTGAATAAAATATTTGTAAGAGGCAATTGCAGCATAACAAAGATTTGTGCATTAAATTTGATTACATTACAAAAATGGCCAATTTGAAAAGGAATTCTTGTACCGGTAGTCATCAAAGATGTATAATACCCTTTTCATTTGTTGATCATAGTGAATAACAGACATGAAATTGATTACAATCCTGGGGGAAAACTTCATGTAAAACAAAAGTGAATATATTCACCTGTACCTTGTCTTACAATGAGTTGATTTCAATCGCAAATTAATTGCAATTGATATCAACTCTTTATAAGACGGGACCCTGCTTTGTCATACATGTACATGTACTGGTAGCTTGTTCACTATGTTTGATGATGTCATTGATAAATATAGACCAAGGCTCGACCTTTAGAACTTTTGTTCATCATCACAATAGTCAGCACCATGTGATCATGTACATGTATTGTAATTACAATGGGTACCATTAGTGTGTGGTATGACCGATCAGTAGACTTTATGTATGGTTTTTTATGGGGGCAAGAAATAAAGTTCTCTTTCTCACTTTTTTTCTCTTAGGTATTTAGAAAAGAGAGAATATGGTGCATTACATGGGTGGCTACAATACCAACCTCTTTTCTCTCTCCTTCTCTCTCTCTCTCTCTCTCTCTCTCTTTCCAAAAGTATATGTACAGTGTACAACTGTACTTGTAATGTGGTCAACTGGTCATCTGATAAGTGTGGTTATAAACCTCTCCTACCACATAACATGAATGGATTTTCTGGCATTTTGTTTTATCAATTAAAAAAACAAAGCAAGAACAACAATGTAGTTTACAATGGCTGATGTACATAAATTTTGTGGAAAATTGACCATAAATTTTTGGGAAATTAATATTGTGAAATCAGGTTAATTACAAAAACCCATTACTAACCTTTTGTTCAGTAAAGTACTTAAGTTGAATGTCATTTCACCACACATTTTACGGTATTGTACATTTATATTTATTTGTGTGTACATTCTTGAGTAATGCCTGTACTTCATTCATTGATTAATTTACTATAAAAAGCAAACGTTCCTTAGAGGTTGATATTTTGTGCAAGGCTATTTCATAGATGGTACTTGCAGTTCTTCATCCTTAGTTCCTTACTGCTTCTCTTTTGTGTGATAGTAAGTGTCAAACCAGTGTAAGTTTCATGATATGAATAGTGTTGAAGTTTTTAAATGTTGCTTACCTATATGTTGTTAATCTTTTGTATTGTTGTTTGGGTGTTTTGTGGGATGAAACAAATCGCAACCTCTTGTGAAAGTTGTGTAGTTTCATGCATGTGGAAGTTGCTGGTTGTACAGTATTTTGGGAAAGTAAAGAAGTGTTACAATATTGTAGAGTGTAAGAAAAAAATTCAAATGTTTACTATAAACCAGACTCATGTACATTTTTGCTGAAGAGCAAGTGCAGCTTGGCAGCAGCCATCTTGCTGGTTGCCAAGAAACAAATCGTGACCTCTTGCAAAAGTTGAAATATTTCATGCTTGTGGAAGTCGCTGAAAGTTTGAGTGTAAGAAAACATGGATTCAAATGTTTACTAACCAGACTCATGTACATTTTCCTTTCCTACTTGTGTTACCCCCACCTTTCAGATGGAATCGCTAAAGAGCAATTGCTTGGCAGCGGCCATTTTGCTGGTTGCCATGGCAGCGCTGACAGAGGCCATCACACCAAAGGTCATCCAAGGCGTAGTTGAGGCTGAACGAAAGATGACGCAAGGGGGCATGCCAGGAAATGCCTCAGATGAATGCGTTGAGGCCATTGAGATCCTATTTCTACCAACATCGACTCAACTAAAGGAATATGGTACTTAAGCTTGTATTCCTTTGTAGGGGTGGAATTGTACAGTTGTCCTATAATAATAAGAATAATAATAATAGTAGATAGTTTTTATAGCACATGTATCCACCACGCAAGTAGCTTGGAATGCTCCAATATTAATATATAACAATACAAATATTTATAGAGCGCATATAGTAAATTGGTTTTCTTTTACTTTGAAACAGAATTCATATTAAAAATTGCTGAACAATAATCGAGGGGAAGAACAAATTAAAGATAATACGACAGCAATACGACTTAGGATAACTAAGTGACATATTATATCACATACAACTAGAGAAATAACTAATTTTATAAGGAAGGGTAAGCGTAAGTAATTTTACTACGTGAGACAGTAAAGGTGGGTATTAGATAGAGATATGAAATTAGAAAAAGTGGGTGCCTGTTGGATATGTTGAAGAAGATTGTTACCCCGGCTCTACATGTAGCTAAGCTATTGATATCGGTGCTCACAGCATTCAAAGAATTCCTTCATATCGGTATCCCATTTATCACTCGGGTGGAGAGCCGCTTATGAAGATAAATGTCTTTTACAACCTTTACTAATAGATTTGTTTCCCTTCCTTTTTATTTATCTGGACAGTTTTTGATGCATTTGGCAAGCCTCAAGCTGGCATTTTACAAGGCAATCTGCACTGGCTCGGTCACTACGATGAGTGTCGCTCCATCAAAGTTCCAGAATATAACATTCAGTACAAGTACTGTGCAACATTCTTTGATGTCAATTTCACTGCCATAACTAAAACTAAGGTAAGAAGATCAAAGTGTAATTTACCTCCGGCTAAAAATAAAAGTAACAACAACAAAAAATATTCTTTTTCCTCAATTATTAAATTTATGCTAGCAAAGGCATTTTGGTAAGATTGAACAAGGACCTTTACAGGTGTGCTGCATTTGTTTTCAAAATTGTTTATCGTCCAGTGGATCAGATGTTTGGGACAGCAAAATATTTACAAAATGAAAACTTGCTGGAAATAACTAAATATTCACTTTATATTGAGACAGTGTATTGCGCACTTGGTGGGAATGCTGCAAGTACAGTATACATGAATATTGATGTAAATAATAATAGTAATAATAATAAGGATTTATATAGCGCTGAATATGGAATACCATCTCTCTTACTCTAAGCTCTCTACAGATATTATTACTCTGGTCATCCCATTCATTAATGCACAATGTGCACCATCTCCACTCCCTGGGGAGTATTCCTACCACATGGTCATCGTGAGGGAATAGGCAATTACTATTAAACACAAATGCTTTCGTCGTCCTATCGGGTCCTCATTTCCCTCTTTTGTATTGAGGGGCAAATGTAGATTAATGCCCTGCCAAAGGACCGTGTCGGGATCAAACCCAAGACCTTTGAATTTCAAGTTAAGTGCTTAAACCAATGAACTATGACACTTCTACTTCTAGTGCTTCTTTGTTTTTCATTGCACATCTTGTACCCAAATTATGCGACAAGGCAGCATGTAAGTTTGCAGACCACCTGCTGAAACGCATGTATTGAATTTAACGTGTTTAAATGGGATGTCGTTGAACTTGTACACTAGAGGGTTTCATGACATAATGCCCGATTTCAATTATTTTTAGTGTTGAACAATCACTTTGCATTTGTTATTGATCACAACTTTTATGAAATATGGCCATGGACTTTGTTAATACGCTTTTATGCATAGCGGCCCATGCCTGTGGTAATACCATGATTTAAAAAAGGAAAATTAAGAAATTAGTGCATCGTCTGTTGGGGCCAAAAGGGCATTAATTCATGTCTTTTAACACAGAATTAAAGCCCTTCTGTCTTTAAACAGATGACATGTATCTATTTCTGATTCCTGCAGTAACCATCAAATCCCTTTTTTATCTCTCTACAGACGCCAGAGGCTCTGCTTGCCTGGGGGGTGTGTGTGCCTAAGGAATGTACCGAGACAGATATCCAAAATTACTTATATGTCTTTGTAGGTAAGTGGACATTTTCTTTATTTTTAACTTTCTATTTTTAAGAAGAAGAGAATCTCTTATAGCTATTTTTGTTTTCTTCTTGAGATTAACCCGCTTTATAGCGAGTACATTCTTTCAAGAGTATCTTTATGGGCAGGTGTCTGTACATCAATGTACAGTATCATCTGTCCAGTATTTAAAGGAGCTACACAAAGACAATTTACTAAAAACTGATAATTAGAACAAATTACATATGGATGGAAAGATTTTCTCTTGAAAAACACGAATAATTTGCTGAGAAATCATATAGATATCGTGGAGAGGCGTAAAATATAATTTTTCAAGACCCTTCTTAAATCCCCAAGCGCCCCCGAACGTAAGCCAAACACACGAGCGTAGCGAGCTCTGAATAGTGAGGTCACACCCTGGACAAACAGCTCGGTACCGGCTGCTAGCTTCCGCTTAGTCCGTCTAGCTGCAGACCAAGCGGAAGCTAGCAGCCTTTTTGTAACAGCCGTGTCCAAGGTGTGACGTCACACGAAGAACTACGACAAAATACGAAAAAATACGAATAGGCAGTGAATCTGGATCTCAAAACTAACATTTTTGAAACTTGATTTCTGCGGGCCCAAAACATATTTTGAAGAGGAAAATTGTTGTAATTGATCAGTAAGGCTTTCCCTTCGCAATGATATGAATTTTGCATCAATTCAAATCACTTTTGCTTCTTGGTGTGACTACTTTAAGTGTTAACTCCTGCATTGTAATTATTGTTAGTACAGGCCAGGTTCACTGTTTCGTAAAAAGAGAACATACTGGTAACAAAAACCACATGACTCTTTTTAATGTACATGTATGGCTCTCTACAGTTTAATACACATATTGACATAGTGTACATGTGTAAGTAGTATTTGTACCATATATTCATATTCATATTCATATTTAGTATAGATAGTGAGAGACATTTATCTATGTGCAATCATGAATTTACATTTTCTATGTACATACCTGATGCACTTGAAACCTATGTATTGTGAAAGACACTTGATCGCGTAAACTAATTTTAGCTTTTAAACTGAAACTAAGTAGTCCATTAACTACAATATTGGATGAAGATAAACCTGGACAATGTTCTTATCAGTTTCTGCAATTTTGTCCTTCTTTCACTTGGTATTATATTTCATAAGATCTTGTTTTCTTTGAAGTTGCAACTTCTTAGAGAAATGAGAAACTACTTTTAGTTTCCATCTCATTACCTTGTAGCACTAGTGAAATAAACCCCTCTAAAAAAGTTTGGAAACTCAAGTTTAAACTCAAGTTTGATTGATTTTATCTCTCTTGAGATCTGTGCAGTTTTATGTGCGAGTAAATTTGCCCCAGCCTTGCAATAGGGAAGAAAATAATTGTCTGATTTTTGTAATAGAATGGAAGTCGATTTTTAAAAAACAAATAGTTTTACAGCTACCTAGGGAACTTATATTTGTGTCTGAAAAATAATAAAATGGATAATAAAAACATGGTAAATGTTCAAGGACAAGTTATTTTAATTTACTGGACATGAAATATAATTGATCTTTGTAGTAATGTGCTGTAGTGATTTTACCCTTTACAGTGTACTTGGGTAATGTGCATTACATATTGTGTACATACCAGTAGACTAAGTAAATACATTAATTGTACAGTCATGACCTTGTGGCTGTGTACTACATGCTTGATTAGTCTGAAGACATGTGTCAATGGTTCAAAGTCCTGGGAGTTAATGCCGGGCTGTCCACGCTTGTCCATGAGCATGAAAAAATGCTTTTTGTAGGTGGAATAATTAACACTGATATGACATGTATGTGGCTGTATTGTCACATCTTATGCCCCTTCCTTGAATAAAGTATGGATCGACAAAAACTTTTAAGAGGTCTCTTTTTTCATATTCAGTGGCTATTTCCAATTTAATTTAATTGTTATTGTATACAATTTATTTTAATTGCTGCCTTTTGTGTGTTCTGTATGTCCGTCAAATTTGGGGCAACCATCTTGGCTAGTCTATTACATGTACTCCTTGTATCTAACATGTCCATGTATGTATGCACACCCATTCCATAATTTCATATTACCATCTAGAGGTCTTATTATTTTCATTTGAGACTGATTCTCAGGCCAGATATCTAATACATATTCTGCCCATTCCTCCCCCCCTCCCCCCCCCCATCTTCATCTCCTATTCCATTTGTGAAAGTTCACTTTGCTCTTTTCTCCTCTCATTTGACAGAAATGCTGAACTTGACCAAGTACATAATGCCAGCTAATGATAAGTCTTTTGTCAGCTGCGCATATGAAGATCATATTCCTTACAGCGCCGGTTTTGTGGGCACCATGTAAGTTTTGTCACCATGATATCTTGATGTGTACATTATATTGTACAGTAATGTAATGAGAGAGAAACAGAGAGAGAGAGAGAGAGAGAGAGGCCGCTAGAGAGGCTATCCAAATGCTTAGCACTTTACAAATAGTACCAGTAGCCCAGTTGCCCTAACGTTTTCAAAGCATTCAAGGAATACATTTCTACCAGGTACCCATTCACTACACCTGGGTGGAGAGTGGCAACTGTAGATTAATGTCTTGCCAAAGGACAATAGTGCTGTGGTGGGACCCCAGAAGCGACCCCCTGTGATCCACAATATACCGGTAGTGACATGTCCTCTAGACACGTCTTAGCATGTACATGTATCAAAACTTGGGGCCGTACTCAATTCAGTTTGTGAATTAAGTCAGTATTTTACTTAGCTAAGTAATATGTCTTAACTCGTATTCAGATCACATCTGACCATTTAAAGAGAAGGTTGAGTTCCGGGAAGAGGAGAAAAATAATTCGTGAACTTTATCATTAGTTATTATGCAAGTGTGGAAGAACATCAGATAAGACATGTTCCCTGAAAAGCATGGCTCTTCAAATGCCTTCATATTCTAAA
>BEXV01000226.1:282205-293337 GCA_003118195.1 Hemicentrotus pulcherrimus | reverse complement strand
TATCGTTAGTCAGCGTCCACACCTACATATTACATCGTAAAACTATTGAGAAACGGTATCGCTATCGCGAAACGGTATAGCTAATCACGAAAAATGTTGTGTGTGGACAGGGGGTTAGTCTTTTCATACCTTGAGAGGGGTCGTAAGACAGGATATCTACCGGTAACCAAATTGTATTACAGGTCTGTTTCTTTCAAATGCACTGAATGAGGTCTCTAATAACTGTGAAATGAAACAAACCATCTGTAAGAACTGTATATTATTTAAAGAAATAGTCTGTACAGTTATGATTGTGCACTCCTTCAATTTGCAGCACATTATGATATTATCTGTGAAGACATATCTAAAAATTAAAAAGTTATTTTTATATTTTTTAGGTTATGATGGTCATGTTCTCTCTTTTTTTAAATAAAATGTATTAATGTATAATATATAAAGAAAAATAAACTAAAACATGACAAGAAGCACACATTTGACAGTTGTAAATGTTGTCCTGACATTGCAACTGCACTATAGATACAAAATATTTGGAAGTAGTAGATTGAGATTGTCTATGAAAAATTTAGTTTATTGAAATTATTGTCACAATCATGGTGATTTCTTCGGAATATTGGTAACAATAGATGGCCTAGTTATGTTAACGGTTGATTTGTTTAGAGATGAAAGTTCACTAACCCCGTATGGACCATCCTTTTAATTTGACAAATGAGGGCAATTTTCAAATGTAAAGAAACAATTTATGTGATCAAATAGGATTTGGAATGGCTTTTGAGAGTTTGAATTCAAACCGCACAATAGGTGTCGCAGCTGAAAATGAAAATGGCAGTTCACGGGATCGGTTAGGTTTATTACCCACGCACCTTGGTTCAATGGAGGCTTAGCATGGGATTAACAGTTGATACAATCATACATTACCATGGTATTTATCATGTGGGTTTGTGGAATTAGTTTGGTATTGATTGGGATTTAGGAGATGATACTCTTCAATAAACACAGATTAGTACTTTTAGACATCTAATCCTATTTATTTATTCTCTGGATATCATGGATGAGATACTCACAAACCAACATGGTTGAGCAACTCATAATGAAGTACCGAAGTGGTAGCATAATAACGCGCTTCTACAAATACAATGTGTTATCACAGTATAGTCCTTGTTTTTCTTTGTACCCTCTACATTAAAGTTTATGCTCTGTGACAATTGTTACCAGCTCTTGTAAAGATTTGACAATTAAATAGAAATCCCCAAATTTGTATGTTATTGATAATTTATCACCTGACCCAGAAAAATATTTGCACCTGTATTAAGAAGGGATGATCAGAGATTAGTATAAGAAAAACTTATGAATACCTGAATTTAGCTGCATTTATACACTGCGAGCAAAAAAAAAAAATCGTCCATGTTTCTCAAATTTCAGTGTTTCGTCGGTTGGGTTCTGGGAAGAGGTAAAAAAGTGATTTGTGACCGTTATCATTTATGCAAGGGTGAAAGAACATCAGATTAAACATGTTCCCTGAAAAGCATGGCTCTTCAAATATTCTAAATATGTCATGCTCATCGTAAAACTCGGGGGAGGGGGGGGGTAGGTTTTTTACGCCACGTGTTCGTGTAGTCCCATATACATCTTTCTGTGTACAGTGTTTGTAACTTTACCAAGACTTGGCCAAATTTGTTATCATTTTGATGATTCCAGAACCTTGCAATACACACCAATTCTTAAATGCTAGATGATCAACCTTTTCTGGTCGATTCCACACCGTTTCTTTCACAATGCAATCGCATGACCAGAACTCCCCTTCATCTTTAATGCCGGCAGAAATTTTTGCTTGTTTTTTACCTTGTCTCTAAGCGCTTTACATAGATCATTACACAGGTTATTGGATTCATTCACGCACAATGTGCACCATCTCCACTTATGGTCACAGTGAGGGCATAGGCAATTACGTACACACATGCTTTCGTCATTCTACCGGGTCCCCATTTCTCTTTTAAGGATTGAATGACAAATGTAGATAATGCCTTGCCAAAGGACATTGGTACCATGTTTGTGTAGTCCCATATACATCTTCCTGTGTACAGTGCCAAATTTCTTATCATTTTAATGAGAAAGTTGATCACTTACTCTGATCGATTCCACACCTTTTCTTTCACAATGCAATAGCATGACCATAGCTCAACTTTATCTTTAAGTTGATGGGAATGAGAAAATTCAGTAGTCAATAGGCCTGTCCTCATCAGCTCAAAGATTGCCAAGTAACCCTCCATTTTAACTATCTAATTTTCCAGCTAATCTGCGTCTTCATCAGGACGCAGTTGCAATTAGCGGGATATTTTGTCAAGACAATCATCCCAAGATATCTTGGGCTAGTTTGCCAGATATCCTGCTATTTGTCCGGTGCGGCTTCACCAGCCCGAGGTCGAGTCTGGAGCTGATGAGGATGCAATTTGTTACTTCAGGATTATCTCCCAAATCAAAAATAGTGGGCTATTAGGCAATCTCGAGGTAATGAGGACATATCTAATAGCTTGTTGATCTATTATCACCAGAACTTAATATATTATATTTGACTATTCTAGGCGGAAATAAATAATCAACATATAATTTTTCTTTTCCATTTTTAAACTTACATTTCTGAATCTCACATCATACTCAAGGTCCTTTTTTATCAAATTGACACCCAACAGNTATCACCTGACCCAGAAAAATATTTGCACCTGTATTAAGAAGGGATGATCAGAGATTAGTATAAGAAAAACTTATGAATACCTGAATTTAGCTGCACTTACGTTTCTCATATTTCGGTGTTTCGTAGGAGGTTAGGCAACTACCTTTTAATGTGGTGACTAACCGCAAATCAAAAAACCCATTTCTGGTGTTTTTTTTATTTTTAATGCCGGCAGAAATTGTCGCTAGTTTTTGCCCCAGTCTCTAAGCGCTTAACATATATCATTACCCAGGTTATCGGATTCATTCTTGCACAATGTGCACTATCTCCACTTATGGTCACGGTGAGGGCATAGGCAATTACGTACACAAATGCTTTCGTCATTCTACCGGGTCCCCATTTCTCTTTTGAGAATTGAATGGCAAATGTAGATTACAAGGACGTTGGTACCATGTTTGTGTAGTCCCATATACATCTTCCTGTGTACAGTGCCAAATTTCTTATCATTTTGATGACTCCAGAAACTTGCAGTACACACCAATACTCATATGCTAAGTGATCAACTTTCTCTAATCGATTCCACACCGTTTCTTTCACAATGCAATCGCATAAGTTGATGGGAATGAGAAAATTCAGTAGTCAATAGGCCTGTCCTCAGCAGCTCAAAGATTGCCAAGTAACCCTCTAGTTTAACTACCGGTATCTAATTTTCCAGCTAATCTGCGTCTTCATCAGTACGCAGTTGCAATTAGCGGGATATTTTGTTAAGATAAACATCCCAAGATATCTTGGGCTAGTTTGCAAGATATCCCGCTATTTGTCCGGTGCGGCTTCACCAGCCCGAAGACTCGCACTATGCGCAAACGCTAAGCAAAATATCTTGAGCTCAGGTTTCGAGGTCGAGTCTGGAGCTGCATGATGAGGATGCGATTTGTTACTTCAGGATTATCTCCCAAATCAAAAATAGCGGGCTATTAGGCAATCTCGAGCTGATGAGACATACCTAATGGCTTGTTAATCTATTATCACCAGAACTAGATATATTATATTTGACTATTCGAGGCAGAAATAAATAATCAACGTACAATTTTTCTTTTCCATTTTTAAACTTACATTTCTGAATCTCACATCATACTCAAGGTCCTTTTTTATCAAATTGACACCCAACAGTTTCCTGCTCCAATATTCTTACCCCAAAAGTGGTTTATTGGTAAACTATGACAAATGATATAATGATGAAATCCCCATTAACCATAATACTAACCCGCCATGCATGGAATACAATGTATTATAGTCTCGGATTAGTGGCTCACTTCCTGAATCAAATCGGTAATATGAAAGAGCTAGAATAGACATGATAATTGACGAGGAGGTATGACCATCAGACCATCTGCCTTTGAAAATTGGATAAAGTGTTGGGAATACTAAGAAAGTTTCAGAGCACATAATTGTGACAGTTTTTTTTTTAAAGAGGAGGAAGCATTACTATCGGACCATCTGCCTTTGAATCGTCATGTGAAGTGTGGGAATACTAAGAAAGTTTCAGAGCATATAATTGTGACAGTTTTTTTTAAAGAAGAGAAAAGTGGGAAAAGATTATATCCACTTGTGATTGATTGTTGTATTTGTGTAAGAGTCAGATCGTTCAGATGAAAATAAGTTTAATCTCTTAAGTATTGAAGACACACTCAATTAACTTAGGATAGATCAAAATGAGGGTAATGTGATAGCAAATTTATTTGCCGCTGCCTCTTTGTTTGATTTTGATCTCTATTTCAGGGACAGTTGATTTAATGAGCATCCCATGGACCATGTAAGTGGGTATGAAGGAAATAATTTGAAGATTTGTATTATACTATCTAGTTGTCAAGACTGTCTAAGCTTAGAGTCCATCTGATCTATGCATGTTTATGTCCTCATCAACACCTGTATCGTTCCAGAAAGAGATAGCTTCTAATTATCTTGTACATATATTTTTTCTCTTTGAATTAATATTCTAGAAATAGTTTTTTTATGTCCATTTCTTTCGAACACTCCAAGCAGTGCCATCGAGTTTTTTTACAAGATGGTGGTTGAGTATATTCATTAGGCATGTCTTCATCGATCAGCTCGAGATTGCCAAATAGCTCGCTATTTCTGATTTGGGAAATATTCGTGAAATTGCAAATCGCGTCTTTACCAGTTCGAGATTCGACCTCAAAACTTGAAACTCAACCTTGAGCAATTAGTGCAAGGCTTCGGGCTGGTGAAAGACGCACCGAACAAATAGCGGGATATTTTGGACTGAAACTATCCCAAGATATCTTGTGATGATTATCCCGACTAAATATCCCGCTAATTGCAACTTCGAGCTAATGAAGACGCAAACTAACTGGATAATTTGTGATCGGGGGGATAGTTGAAATAGTGGGATATTCGGCAATCTCAGGCTGATGAAGACGGGCCTAATGAGTTTCACCAGCAATATGTATGACAGACAAGGGATTATCATTACAAATAGGTAGACCAGCTGCTTGTATTTACTCTTAGGTTAAAAAGAGTCCCTTGCATACGTGGAAGAAGTCATGACAATGATCATGATAGTTAGGGTAAAAGAAGTGAAACACCTGTGATTGACACCCAAAACTTTTGAGAATTATTGCCACTTCGGGACAAGCTGTGTGGCGAGTGTATAGGCCTTCATATACACTTGACCAAATCGTATGAGATTTATTTTGCCAAGCTCCCTTTTTCAAATATCACACTTTCTTTGAGTCTGATTACCCGGTGACTGGCATGGTCAAGTATCTTGAGACTTGTTAAATGAGACACTTACCTGTATTGTGTTGTCTATATATAAGATCTTTATCTGTTGTGATGGAGATAATAAGAATTGTTTTAGAGAGGGAAGATCAAGTGGGTATCATGCTGTGTGATGGACACTTTTGAAGGCTGGAGTCAGTAAGTCTGAACATTGCGGTTAGAGCATGGACCTACAGGTCTTTACCATGGTAAGGGTGTTTTACGCCCTTTCTTTCTCTATCTCCCTCCCTTCCTTGCTCTCTCTCTCTTTTTTTTCTCTCTCTCTCTCTCTCTCTCTCCCTCTCTCTCTCCTCTGCCTGTCTCTCTCTTTCTCTGTATTTGTATGTCTCTTTCTCTCTCCCTCTTTTTCTCTACTTTTCTCTCTGCCCCCTCTCCCACCCTTTTCTTGCTATTTCTCTTTCTCTCTTGCTCCCTCTCTCTCTCTCTTTCTCTTGCTCTTTCTCTTTCTCTTTCTCTCCATCTTACTCTCCATCTGTGATCCTCTTGTTGAGAGTGTGCAGTCAGTCATATTTATAGAGGGATAAAGGGAAAGAGAGATGGAAAGAGGAAAAATAAGTTTTTTGAAGATAAGATAAAGAATATTCTTTCCGCTGATGTACCTTTTAAGTAAAACTTATATCAAATGTTTCTCTCTTTGAAACAATGTGAATGGAAGACTTGATGCCCAGAAATCCATCTTTTCATGTGAGCATGTAAAGGAAAATATTGTTTCCCCCCAACTTAATCTCAATATTGAAAGTTATCAACTTTCAGGGTTACACCTTTACAATTTCCGTTTAAGAAGTGGCCTCACTTTTGACTCCTATGAATAACAAGTGGTGACTGACAGGTCCTAGTCAAGAAAACTTTCTCCTCTAATGCCTAAATCTGCAAAGAGTTGTTTGCTAACACGTCCCTCCTGCCAAAACATAGCTTCCTGTGA
Organism: Hemicentrotus pulcherrimus; assembly: GCA_003118195.1. Classification (NCBI taxonomy): domain Eukaryota; kingdom Metazoa; phylum Echinodermata; class Echinoidea; order Camarodonta; family Strongylocentrotidae; genus Hemicentrotus; species Hemicentrotus pulcherrimus. Next base: position 286,945 of record BEXV01000226.1, on the reverse strand, counting down.
ACTTGACCAAAGCGGCATTGTTCTCACTGGTTACGTTTGTCATGCACACCAAGTTCGAGTAGAACACAACCCCCGATGCATATTGTATCTGTGTGTGAAAGGTAATGCATATTTCACACAATGCTGAAAATCATTCTTCAAATGCCAAGTGTTTGAAGGTGAGAGCGTTGCTTGAACACCTGAATCAAGAAATCAAGGAAAAGACATTCTGCAAATTTACCCTTTCTTTCTTTTCTCCTATTCCTCGCATTCTTGAAGGTATGAAGGGGGAGATGAAACAGGGTAGACTTCTGCCATCAAATATTTAAAAGTTGAACCTGTCCATTGTTACCGAGGTTGTTTTCACACCTTAAGATATTAATACCTCAACCATACACTGGCAGCACCTGTGTTAGAAACACTGGACTTGGATGATAGATGATGTTTACACATCAGGTCCTTGAACTTAAACTAAATATTTGAAAGTTAGCCATGTAACATTGATAGGCTGTAGAAAGTTCCTTATAGGTCCCTGGTTCACAGCTTAAAGAGCCTTGTTCCTTGACCCGAGACAAATATTTACTAATGATATTTGTAGCATTTGATTGCCAGTTAGAGAAACTGTCATTGAAAGATAATGTATATTCATTATAGCAGGGTACATTCCAGTTACACTAATACCAAATTGTATTTTAGAGAAACTGTCTTTGAAAGATATCTTCTATATAGCAGGGTACATTCCTGTTACGCTAATATGAAATAAAAGGGGAAGTCCACCATGATATTGAGTCGGTTGTGATAAAAGCAGAAAGATGAGAGGAAAAGTTTGAGCAAGAAATGATTTTAAAAATTCAGGAAAATTCAGGTTTATGAATTTCTAAAGTTGTAATCAATGTAATCTTGCAAGGCTCTCTTATTTTCTCTGTACATAAAATGTCATGAATTGTCATTTTCTTACTTTTTGATGAAGTAATAGATTTGTTTCATACAGAAGTTTTTTAAAGGCACATCTGCAATAAATATATCTGGGGTGCATTTATGATGGACAATTGTCTGTAGAAACAATAGAACTTAATGAATTTCTAGTACATCTATAGCCAATGTGAGGGGACAAGATATATGTAACAGAGTTGCTAATTCGTGTTTGATTGACTGCAACTTTAACAATTTATAACTTTTTTTACTTTGGATCAGATTTTGCTCAAACTTTCACTGATCTGTTTTTCTCATTTTTCTGCTTCTATTAAAACCATCTTAGTATCAGGGTGTCCTTCACTTTAAAGGGCAAGTCCACTCCAAAAACATTTTACTTTCAATAGAAGCAGAAAAATCACATAAACCAATCAAAAAAAGTTTGAGCAAAATCGGATAAATAATAGGAAAGTTATAAATTTATAAACCATTTGTGTTCCAACATTTTTACTTCAGGATTATACTTACTAATACATATATCTGGAATTCCTGAGAGGATGTGGGATAATATCTAGGAGCAAATGTGAATATGTATTATGAGATAGGATTTTTCTTGATATAACAGGTGATATACAGATTTTTGACATCTTGCTGGCCAGCTTAATTGAAATGAGATGATAGTTTTGGACGACATTAGCCTAAGAAGTTTCTGTGCTCAGACAAATATTCCAGACTGTACTATGCATCTTGTGATTTGATATAATTCTAAACTGTCTACAGTTACACTTGTTAGATAGGCTAGTCAATGTGATTATCTTTTTATTATTCTTTAATTGCTTCTATTGTGCGCAGGTGTGAGGGATTAACTATCAACAAGCGAAGAAGGTTTGAGAAAATTGATCTCGAGATCTCCTTCAGTTTTTAAACGTTCCTCTCAAGTACCTTGGAGAGGAGATTTGTTAAATGCTCAGAGGGTGTGAGGATGAAAAAAGGCCATTTCTTTTATTTGTTTTTGCGATTTGAAGTCCCACCCTGTAATCTTAATCCGATGACAGTTACATTGATTGGTGTGATGGGTAATCCCCTCTCGGACCTCCATTAATCCGTCTTATTCTTTAAGATGTGCATGGCGTGACACAGTTGGGGAAATAGAAACACACGCATATATGACAGCAGTCTCGGGTTTTGGATTGGTAAAAACAGTTAGATCCAGGATGAGGGGTGACAGGTTTATTTGTATCCCTTTATCTTTAGAGCAAAACAGAGAGAGACTAAAGTAAAGGGGACAATCATTCCAACTATATTGTCCCTAAAGTGAGGAGGTATCAAATCAGTACCCCCCCCCAAAAAAAAAAACAACAACAACAACAACAACAACAATAACAAACAACATGAAGCAAGACATTCAAATTGGTAATAATTTAGTTTGTATTAAGAGAGTCATGAACTTTTAAAGTTTTCATCAGTGAAACACAAATTGGTAACACTGTGACATTTTTTGCAAGGCTCTCTCAATTTTGCAGAAATTTCATATACTTTTATTTTCTTAGTTATTGATGATGGAATAGATTTGTTTCATACAATGGTTGTAAAGAAACATATTTGTATGCATCTTGCAATAATTGTATTTAGGGTGCAATTATGATTCTTTACTAAAGGAAAATATGAGTTTTGAAAATATTATGCTAGTACAGAGGAAATGGGAAGGAACTTGAAAGATATGCCACAGAGTTGCCAATTTGTGTTTGATCAATAACTACTTTTAAATGCCCAACTTTCTCATTTTTAATGATCAGTTTTTGCTCAAACTTTCACTGATCTGTTCCTCTCATTTTTCTGCTTCTATTAAAACCAACTTGATATCAGGGTGAGCTTCCCCCTTTAAGTTTATCGCTACACAATCAGAAAACCCCACCTTAGTTTTTGACAAGTGAAGTGTACTCAAACCTGTCAATTTTATATTTCATCAGCAAGACTAGGGTCTTGAAAATCTCCATCAATAAGATACTGATAAAAACAGGTCTAACCTTAGGCCTTAAATAAAAACTTGTTGCATTGCCCTTTGCGACCGACCCAAAAATCTGAAAATCTACAGTCAGCATTTTTTAAAGTTTTTTTTTAAACCGTTTTCTTTTTAATTACCTATTATTCATAAATTCAAAAATTGTGTATTTTGTTTGTTTAAATGGATTATAAATGCATAATATCAAATTATTCCCAAATTCTCACTTGTCTTCTGCCATAGTTTCAAAATCCTAAAAAAGATATGAGTGGAATTGATGCTGAAACACATGTAATAAAGCATTACAAACTGAGAAATATCAGCCAAAAGAGGGCGGGAAAAAAATTACGAAAACAAAAACAAACATTCAAGTTGAAATATCTCGGCCCAAAGAGGGTGACAAAATAAAGTATTAAAAAAAAACACTTGTATACCATGTTCAAATCTACTGAAGATGTATCAGCTTCAAAGTCGCAGTACCCGGATTGTATTGGTTTTAGGCAGTCAACTTTATTTAAATATTATTTACATTAATGAGTGATCAAGAAAAAAGACAAAACATTATGGCTTGCCCTACCTAGCAACACTAAATATATGCAATTTCCTTTCTTACTCTTGAAATACTTTTATTCTTATCAGGTGAATGAAATAATTTGTATTGAGGCACTTCACAAAGACTTGTGTAGTAAATTGGGTTACATTACGTAAATGGTCTATTGCTGTGTATGTGAATGCCTCTATAGGTGAATCCAGACTAAGATGGTTTTTCCTTTAAACCTGTAGATGATTGGTTGGAAAACAGGTGGACATTAATTCGGTTTGAATGGCGGAAGACAGAGTGGCGTCCACACCTGCAGCTCAAAGGAAGAATTAACATTCCATCAACACATTGTTTGCAAACAACATGGGGTATTATACAATCCCTCTTGCAGTATCTGGGAGAATGGTGTCGATTCACACCCAAAAGTAAAGCATGCAGTATATATGCTGAAGATAAGAGGCACGATGACTTTGTGGTAGAGTTGAGTAGTGGTGTCGTAACTTGTAGGTGCAGGGTTCGATACCAAGTCCATGCGCCAGTGCCCTTTGGTAAGGCATCTATCCACATTATTACCAGGTCCCTCTGATCAGAGAGAACTTAAAGCCATCGGTCTCCTGGTTGCTTACTTACAAGCATACACATGCTTTCTTAGCAGTCTGGTAAAATAAACAAAGATGGAGAATTTAATCTTTCTATATTTCTTGCCCTTCCCTTCCTGTTTCTGTGATCATCTCTCACATGATTGGTTTTCCCTGTATTTCATTTTTGTTCGTTTATACACCCACTTTGTATGTTCATTATAATTACACTAAGCTCCTCTCCCACCCATATTCATTGAGAATATCTATCATCTACCAAGATAATCCAGCTGAAATACCAGTATGAACACACCCTCTGTATTGTTTGATGTATAAGTCATACGAGGAAGTCAATCTCTACTTTCAAAGGCTTCATTCTCTTAAAGTCAAGCCATTGAAGAGAGAAAAACAGAAGCTTGGAAAAAGACAAAGAGTCAACCAATCGTATCATGAGAAAGAAATGGGAGGCCAGCAAAATTTGACTTTTGACATTTTTCATTAGGATGAAATCAATTGCCAGCCATTTATGCATGACCTCATCTTAAAAAATCTCTTTAAAGGCCATCAAACAGCTTTATATAATTGTGGACCCTACTAATCAAGCAATTTTTTTTTTCAATTTTGAATTATTCAAGTTGTCAAGGTTTCCATTGGTAATCAACATTAGCTAGGAAGGACATTCCTGGTGATTAGTAAGAATTTTTTTCTCAATTATCTGCAAATCAGCA
>BEXV01000226.1:269814-280101 GCA_003118195.1 Hemicentrotus pulcherrimus | reverse complement strand
GGGGGGGGGGGGTACGTACAAATAGGAACCATATTACTTTATTTTGTAATCTATCAAATTAGATCACATTTGTTTGGGGCCGTGTGGGGTCGTATCCATGGTGAATTCAATCAGATTTGAGACTTGAATACGCTAGTGTGCTGGTAAAATTTAAGTTGTCTAAAAATGCCTCTTTCATTGGTAATTGCTGTGTAAGGCAATCCTCAGGCAAACTCATATAAATGAGAATTGTATCATCCCGATTCATTAGTAAACTGTTATCTTAATTCTGCGGCATAAATGCAATACATTGATCCTATCGATTTCAGGAAGGGATATTAGACTTGTCAATCTTAAATGTCAGACACAGCCTTCTTCATCCTTAATGAGATCAATTAAAGAGTTTAAGGTTAAGACTCTGATATTGACTTACAATAGGATTCCAGACAGTTAGATTTAATAGTGTCTAATTCCTGATTTAATCCCTTCTTTAATTCTTTGCAGGGACAATTGAAATGTCTCTACCATCTAGACTTTCTAATTGTGAAGATTAACCCATTAGATGCTGTTAGATACTCACCTATCCTGAGAATTCATCTCAAGATATCTTGGGCACCATCTTCAATGGGTTCAAGAAACTTTTTTTTCTTCAAGTCTTGTGGTTACAGCAGTGTATCATGCATTTATGTTTTAAAAATTTGATACAGTAAAACTTGCTTTAGCAACCACCTGTATAGAAAGACCACCAAAGTATAAGGACCACATTTTTCATTTCCCTTGAATATGGCGTCTCATCAAAACCTAGCTGTACTAAAAGAATCTGTAGAGAAAGACCACCTGCCTATGTTTCCCTTTTGTGGTCTTTATATATAGGTTTTACTGTATCATCATTATCATTTTTGAATTTGAAAGCCTCCTGTGGTTTAATGATGGAAAATACTGCTGGTGAATGTTGGGAAAACACATTAAAAAAAAAAAAAATCTGTACCGGTATATTGTTTGCTGAAAGAGATTGCTGCTCTCTGTAATTTGCTTTCTCAATTTTTGCTGTTTCTTACTAGCAACTTGAAAATTATTGGCGCATGCATGCACCCTAGCCCTATGACGCACACTATCTCATGAACTTCAGCTAGAATCTTTAAGGTTGATTCCACCTAAGAAGAAGAATTCTACTGCACTGCTTGACATTGTCTACAATTTTTCAAACCTATCCTTGTAGTTTGCTCTCTTACAAAATTAATTTGCAAAGTCAAACATCTTTTGAAGCATCTGCCATTGGCATGCTGTCTGACTTTAATGACAACTCATTGTTTCGATAAGCTACGTTCAGAGCAGACAAAACAAGGAAGATATTGGAGTGAGAGAAATAGCGAATGGGTGATCAATTTGAGAAAGAGGGGGCATTACCCCATCTATCCAAAAAAGTAGAGAAAGAATTTCTGCAAATCAGTGATGCTACATTGAGCTCCTAATGGGGCATGGCATAAACTACTCTAGATGAGTTATATATTTGATTAGAGAGACAGAGAAACTAACAGCATTGGTGTTGCCATGGATAATGGTAAATATCCACTGACAAAAAAGGAGGATTATGGGGGTGGTTCATGGAGAAATTTAGATGCAAGTACATTTACATGTCAAGGAAACAAGTAATTTAAAATATGTTTTAACAAATTACCCTACTCCCACACACACAAACACACAAAAACAAAAAAACAAAAATACCCAAAAGTAAAAATGGGGGTCGTTCATTAGGAATCTAGATCTTGCAAGGACATGTATATATCTAGAAAACCTAGTGATATAAACAAATTATTTAACACATTACCAAAAAAAACAACAATACATTCAAGTATATATGGAGATCATTCATGGAGATATCTAGATGCAAGTACATATATCTAGGAAAATAACTGATTAAAAATTTACCAAAAAGTAAACTTCATTGCAAGGAATCAAATGTTCCCTTGAAACAAAAGGATTTTTGTACTGAAATTTACAAGATAAAATGACCAAATCAACACCAACTTTGCTTTCATCATATTTTGCTTCTTAATGAGCAAAACTCTTCAAAAGGCATAATTGAAGAAAAAAATAATGAAAATAGATAATCATTTTATTGCTCTCCAAAAAAGTATTTTAGTCTTTGGTAAATCAGTTAGTGAAGTGATTGTGTGCTTTCTTTTCCTTGATTATTGAAAGGTTTAAAGTGAATTTTTTAAAGACAATTGAGGTGCATATAATGGGTTATGTGAAGTTCAAACAGCAGGTAAAGAATTCAGTAAGTATTCCTGAAAAGTTGGGACTCGGTATTAGCCCAAATAAGAATGATACTTGCACAAATTCAGAATCAAATCCATGAAGAATGGGTGTCTAGCCTTTGGCAACTGTTGAAAAATCATTTTAGACTCAAACACTGAGATTAAACAAGTTTCTTTTCAGTGAGGTTCAAAGTTAGAGAGAAGTTAAAAACTTCTTGATCTTTCTCTGTCTCTGTGCCTTCCCCCTCCCCCTTTCTCTGTTTGTCTGTCTCTCTCTCTCTCTCCCCCTCTCTCCCCATCTCTCAATGTCACATCATGTTTACACCCCTGCTGGACAAAGACTCCCTTAAATGTAAGAATCCCAAATTAAAGTTTGCTTTTCCACCAGTGCGTTTCTTACTCGGTTTGATGTCTGCAGACCACAAGCCACCAAACCCTTGCTAATCTGAGCTCTGTATACCCCTACAAAGACATCATCAATTCCCAGTCTCTATAGGCCTGTCCTCATCAGCTCGAGTTTGCCAAACAACCCGCTATTTTTTAAAAACTATTCCGATTGCATCTTCATCAGCCTGAAGTTGCAATTAGCGGGATATTTGGTCGAGATAACCATCCCAAGATATCTTGGGCCAGTTTGCGAAATATCCCGCTATTTGTCAGTTGCGTCTTCACCAGCCTGAAGACTCGCACTATGTGCGAACGCTGAGCAAAAGATCTCGAGCTAATTTCTTGAGCTCAAGTATTAAGTTTCGAGGTCGAGTCTCTAGCTGATGAAGTCGCGATATGTAACTTTGGGATTATTTCCCAAATCAGAAATAGTGCGCTTTAAATATTTGGCAATCTCAAGCTGATGAAGACGGGCCTTATAAGCAGTTCAATGTTTTTGATGTTTCAGTCATAGTATCAAGTGAATAGAATAAAAGGTTAAAGAAAAGTAAGTTCCTGATATTGTGGTTTTGAGGTCTGATGGATGCGTGGTGTTTAGATACTCCTTTTCTCACTTCACAAAGTCCGCAAATCCTTTGTAAAGTTGAAAAGCGTTAAGTGTTTTTGATTAATGAAATCTTTTGAGTTGAGATGTTTTTGGTGCAAGCCGCAGCACGTGGGAGCTGATTAGGGTGACAATGCGCCTAATTGTGGGGCTTTTCTTTAGGAATAGAAGGGTAAGCGTGGGCCAGAGAGGGGTTACAATGACCCCCTCTCCCATTAGGAGAATCTATAGGTGAAAAGCAAAGTTTGCTATGTCCTAGGGATGCTGGATGCTAAAAATAGTAATATGGATAACAAAGAAAATACAAAATAGATGAGATGAATTGATTGATAAATTCATACTTCAAAGAGTATGTTTAAAGAGCATATGTGAGAGTTATTAGGAGAGTTTTGGAGAGGGAAGGAAGGAATTTAATAAAACTGAGAAGACTTAAGAGTTTAAGACTGAGAGTTTTGTGCATGTATACAGGTTTCTAGCCAAGCTTGCCATTTAGAACCTAACCATTGTTCCGGTTTTTTTTTTTTTAAAGGGGGAAGAAATGAATTAAATAACTTTTTTTTTTAATGTCTGTAAGAGTTAGAGTTTAATATGGGCATGTATAGAACCTTGCCAGGCTTGCCATTCTTGCCATTCTTGCCATTTAGAATCTAACCATTGTTCCATCTCCAGAATAGAGGGAAGAAATAATGAAATTTTTAAAAAATGTCTGTAAAAGAGTTTTGAGCATATATACAGAATCATGTCGGCCTTGCCATTTATAAAAACCTCACCATTGTTCTTCCTCCAAAGGTTACTGACTCCAAGCAACCATCAAACAATGTTTGCATTATATTCTTGAGACCAAAGCCTCGTTTTTTAGAAAACCACGAACAGAAACTCAATTACCTCCTTTCAATTTACAAACTGAAGCAATTTGTTACTCATTTATGCTAGACCTTGTTCGTGAATCAGGCTTATTTTGTTTCATCAGCCCGGTAACAAACGCTCAACTGTATACCTATGTTTCTTTTTTATTTGAGATTTCACAGATATCATTCATGTGCTTGAATACTTCAACAGTTACGCACCTGTGGCGATGCTTTAAAAAGGCATCAATTATTCCAGTTTGGAAGGAGCCTAATCAATTTTGACATTATATCGTGATAACTATCTTTTTCTATTTCTGTGATTGAAAGCAGGACCTTTGTACAATGTCTTGAATTGCCATGACTGATGGTCATCGATTATGACCAGGATGGAGTTTGTAATTGTACAAGGTAGAACTGGAGAGTCTATCAAAAGGATTGAGCCAAAAAAAGTTTTGGGATTTTAATTCTTGTACTCTCGGACCCCTGTTCTACTACTTGTCGTAATCGATCGGGAGTTTAATGGGAATTTCAGTGCTTTGATAATGATGAAGATGTTACGATATCCTTATTCAAAATTCCCTGCACATTTCAAGACTCATTTCTTACAGATTTTAAACATCAAAAGATTTTCAAATTCGTGGTAACTATCACAAACTGTGTCGAGTAAACTCTTTCATTTAGTTGCATGAGTTTTGTTCTGTTGTGTTGGGGATGAATATACTTCATATAAATGTATGTAAGCAATTTATACACTATTGGTACCACCAATTTTTTTTATTTGTTATTAATAACTTGCATTTTCTCTAGTTGTACTGTATTTCACACATCTTATAGTACCAGCATTAGCATACAAAAGGGTGATGCAGTTGAGTAAAAGAGAGAGAGAGAGAGAGACAGACAGACAGACATTTGGAGACAGTTAGAGAGAGAAAGAGAGAGAGAGGGAGAAAGAGAGATGGGGGAGAGACACAAAGTGAAAGAGGGAGAGATATTATTGGAAGAAAAAAAGGAAAGAAAGAACAGGTTGTCCTAAACTGCACAATGCTTGTCCCCTATTTTAACAAGCAGGGTTTAATACTGATTGCCTCATTAACACTTTGCTAATTGAGGTTTATGACTTGACACTTCCCAACCATCAAATTAACACGTCAGAGTCATCAAGTTTGAAATACCAACGTCTCCAAACGCATAACTTATACTCCCTTTTAAAAGACTTTAAAAACAAGCAACACTTTGAAACATCTCAAACTGTCAAATCTTACATCTTGAAATCGCTATTTTGATATAGAGTATTGAATTATTAATCATGAAATTATTTGGTATTAGATTCAGATCTTGTGTCATTCACACATTCAGTTTATAACATGAAAGTATCATTAACACCATCATAAGTATTTGTCGAAAATCAACGCAAGGATAATTTTAATACCCTATTATATGTCCCATAGAAATCATGTTCGATTACTTCATACATCATTCCAAAGTTTGTATCAATAGTCACTGTGTTCATTGAGGATATGTTGTTTGGTAGAATTGTTCTAGTTCAAACAATTTCCTATAACCATCATGATAACTCAAATTCATATTTTCAACAACAGTCATTGAAACCTGTTCTTAAGAAATCTGTACATAAAGAACACCTGCCTATAAAGATTTCTTTTCTTGTATCACTTGAGTGGTCTTTATATACAGGTTTTAATATATTTAGAATAATTGTTGGTAAATTGGCATGAAATCTGATACTAGGATTACATCGCCATCCTTGTATAACCCTTTGAGCCCATGAACAGTTTTTGTTAATCAATCATGTTTTCAGATTTCTTGTTACTAGGCCTATATAATCTATTTTTTTAATTTCTCAATTTTGTCTTCATGTGTCTTCATGTTTCGAAAGATCATCAAAAATTATGTCCTACCAATTAAATATGTTCAGTATTGGCTGATATATGACCATCTGAATAAATAGATGATCTATGGGAACTCAGTGTTATATTGCTCTGGTTCATATGAAAAGGAACCAGAGCTCTGTAACACTTGATGCTCTTTCGGAAAATGAAGAAAAAATTTTTTAATTTTTAAAAAAATTGATTTTTATGATGTCACAGCTTCGGTACTCTATAGTTCATATTTAACAAGATCAGCTACTACACATGATTTTACATGGCTGCCAATTTTTGTTTTCTCTTTAAAGGTGGAGTAAGAAGCAAGTTGGTAATAATTCACAAATCCTAGGTGCCATTACAATTTGCCTTTTCCTCTGTTTCTGCAACTCCTCAAATTGTTAGACATAGCGAATTTGTAGAGAATTGTTGTGTAGAGGTTTGTATTTCCTTAAGAGAATTTAAAGAGACTAGAGTGAATTTAAATGGGGAATTTAAAGCCATTAGATAAGGTATGTTTATTCCACACCTGTATCAATGGTAGATGCTGTTAGATTCAGATTAAAAGCTATTTGTTGGTGTCATTGATATCATTTACTTAAGATAAGATACACAATTGTATGGTGGATTTTATGGGGACCTACTGACTTCAAAGCACCTCCTTTATGACCCTAGCTAGGTGTTAATGATGTCACTGTTTTATCATGTCAAGGGGGGAATTGATGGTTATACAAATGAACCCAAGCTTTATTCCTTTTTTTTTTTTTAATTGATTTTGTTTTAAAGCTTTTTCGGAGTTATCGGTCACTTTGAGCTAGGCTATTTATACAGAAAGAAGTAAACATTCTCTTGGATGATTAGACTTGAAAGATAGGAGAAAAACAATAAAAACTAAAGCATCAGGTTAAATTATCCTGTATTTTAAGGGAGTTTCCTTACTGTGTTCAAATTTTCTGCTAAGGTAATGTAATCAAAACTATGTATTGGCGCACGATTTACAGCATAACAGAGCATTAGTGCCTGCAAACTACAATACAAGTCGGTATTAAAGATGAAGAAACCAGAAAAGGTTGATCATCTAGCATATAAGAATGTGTGTGTATTGCAAGGTTCAGGAATCATCAAAATGATAAGAGATTTGGCCAAGTCTTGGTAAAGTTACAAACAATGTACACAGAAAGATGTATATGGGACTACACGAACACGTGGCGTAAAAAACCTCCCCCCGAGTTTTACGATGAACATGACATATTCAGAATAATAAAGGCATTTGAAGAAAAATGCTTTTCAGGGAACACATCTTATCTGATGTTCTTTTACACTTGCATAATAAGAATGATAATGACCACCCACGCCCACACAAACACTGCCCACACCCACACCCCGCTACAACCTACGTCGACGCCACCAAGCTACCCACCTGATTCCACCGAGATCTGCCCGCCGAAATCGCCGACCTATACGCACAGAGCGACACCACTAATTAGCCGTCCTCACCGCCGAGCGATACACCCACCCACATCCTACACACCTCCCGCTACTCCGCCCACACCTACCCACTAAGCCGCCGCCCACTCGTTTCCCGCCTATTCACGCAACCGAGCGCCACCACCGACACAGCCCGCCCTCCGCCGAACCCGCCGGCCCACACTTTCCCCCAAGTCCGCATTCGCGCGATAAGTACCGACGCACGCCTAGCGAACTCTCACTCCTCAAGACGGACAGTCAACCTGTCCGAAACGTCGAGTCTATTCTCCTGCTCCTGCTCCTGCTCTGCAACTCTACTCGCCAACTCTACCAGCTTCTCACATCCACTCAACTCTCCTACTCAATCCAGTCTTCTACTCAACCTCTCTTTCTGTCTACAACTTTTCTGGTTTACAGTCCTTTTCAGGACTATACTTGAAAGATACTCTTCCTTTAACCTCCACTCTCTCGCCCCTCCATTTCACTTCTACTTTTCATCCACTTCCTCATACCTCCTAAGACTTACACATGGTGTACCGTAAACTCAAGAATGATAAAGTTCACAAATTATTTTTCACCTCTTCCCAGAACTCAACCTTCTCTTTAACGTCCATCATACTTGCTAAACTTTTCAGCTTTGTGAAGAGAAAAGTCATGTGAGAGTGTATAATAAATGTACTGTCAGTCAGCATACCGCCAACAGACCCACATACTTAAAAGCGCGTGGTGAAACCCTCTGGCCCAGAGGCGTGTATTTTCCACATGGAAGACGAAAATCCCTGTCATTAACGCGCCTTACCCTGTTTTCTCAAATGATTTTCTTTCAAAAACATCTCAGATTTCTTCCCCCTACATCTTCCGGCAAAACTCTCAATTATCTCTTGCATTTGAGCAATTTATGAAACAGGTGAAAGGAAAGAGAGAGAGAGAGAGAGAGAGAGAGATGTGCTTATTGCTTGAAGCTAAATCACTTCTTAAAACTGTGTCATGCTGTATACTGCAAACACACGTTCTTTAGTAGACTGTCATCTCAGTTTGTCCAAATCTCAGTTTGTCTCTCTCTCCCTCCCTCCCTCCTTTCTTCCCTCCCTCCCTCTCTTTCAAGATGATTTTCAATTCCTTATTCTTTATGACCCTAAATATTTTCATTATTGTGAAAAGAGAGTAATTTTCTTTTCCCATCTTTCTGCTACTTTCACAAGTCGAATGATAATACAAATTTATCCCGGTCCAGTCCCTCACTGTCTTCACCCCATCTCATATTGAAGCTCCCGCCTCTATCCACATGTCCAGCAGATGCTCTTCCGCCCTCTAGGCTCTAGGTGAGGTGATATACTCCAAATGGACGCTATAAACCAAGAACAAATAAAGCTAGATTTTCTTCAAGTATCCTGCGAAATCTTGTGAAATCCACAACAGCCTGAAGTCAGATCAATAGAGAGGCATTGTAGGGCGACAGTGAAGGAACTTAGGATAAGCAAGCTTTTTGGGGTTCTTTCCAAAATCTTCTTGCGCTTTCAAACATTTCGAGCAAGCAAGCCCCTCTGGGTGAGTTTGATGGAAGGAAAGACGTTTGAAAATGGACAATCGGATGGAAATAGTTTTTAACTACAAGGAGTTGCGATTGATTGGCACAATTTGATTTGAGCCAACGTTTTTCTGTGATCCCTTTGTACATGTAGATCCTCTTCATACGAATCCTACAATGATTGGATATTATGCTAGTACCTCTTGTTATATAGGCATGTGTTTATACTGAGCATGTAGCTATGGTAACAGATTAACTTATGATGGTCTGTGCCTTACACTACCTACATGTTTTCATCTAAGCTCTCAATATCATATCCACAATCCATTTTCAAAATGAATATCATAAATCAACCATATTGCTGTGTTTTTTTTTCTTCAACATATTCTATCCTTTTCTTTTTCTTCTTCCTTTAATTGGGAGACATTGTAATAGGCATTCTATATTTGAGAATGCTACATGTACAAATCTTAACGTAAGTCCTATTTGTGCATCTTATTTAGTTTGTAAAAAAATTCCCACAACACTCCAATCCTTGGTTCCATTGATGATAGCAAACATCTTCCTTTATTTATATTTAAGATCTGGATGAGTAGGGCTTGTACTAATACTCCTTGATATTAATCACCTTGATAATGGCCAGTCTTACTATAATCCATCTTCTTTGGAAAGAGATAGAATGAGATGGTTAAAAGGTTTCTAACAAGTGGTTTTCGTTCAAATAGTGGTCTAAAATTAAGATCTTGAATTGCTTATATATTATCTCTGACCTGAGGCTGGGGCCCATCACCCATAGAAATGTTTAGTTTGAACTGTTTTGCTATAGGTGATTCTCCAGTTGTGTACTTGTTAACAAGATGAGAACTTACATCGTATTATATTTTAGTGAGTAGTGGAGAAATGTAATTAGGATAGTCAGCGTTGGCTTGGAAAGAGAAGTGGCATTCCTCTTTCAGTCTTCTATATCCCTGATAGTGTAATCACAGATGAGATTGTAATATTCTGTATGTATGTGCTTTGATTTGATAGAGTCATCAGTTGATCCAGCAATATTTACATTAGTGAAGTTTAGAGTGTAAAATTGGGGTATGGTGATTGGTATGATGAAGGGGAATTCATGATGGTAATAACTGGAAACATGAAGATTGATAGAACAGCAGATGATAGATGATGATGATGATGATGATGATGATGATGATGATGATGATGATGACGATGATGATGACGGTGATGCAGATGGTGGTTGTGGCGGTGATAGTGATGAAGAGGGGTAGTATTGAGAGTGGTTGCGGTGGTGGTGGTGGAGCTTTTGGATGACGATGGTATTGATGAT
>BEXV01000226.1:226354-238342 GCA_003118195.1 Hemicentrotus pulcherrimus | reverse complement strand
GAGATGCAGAAGTGTGCCATTAATGTGAATCAAGCCATTATGAATTGTTATCTTGCCTTTTCCTCCTCTTCATTGTGATGATATTGAATAGTTATAGATGTTTCTCTGGGGAGGGGGATTAATTTCAAGGGGCAATCATGGCAAACTCCTGGAGGATTTGAATGATGTCTTTAATCAAAAGTATCCCTGGTAGGAATGAAAGGAATAAAAGCTTTTTAATCTTCATACTCCCTGCAGATAGATCTAGTCTGTTGGTAGTAAACAGATTTCATGGTAAACAAGGTGGCCATGTCTTAAAGGAATCCGGTAAATTTGTCTCAGATTCTGAAATAAAATTCTGGATTAAGCTCATGATGCAATGATAATTATAAACCTTTGGTCAGTCAGGAACCCCATGACTTTTACAAGCTGATCGCATGTGTGATTATCAAGATATTTATGATTGGAATTACAAATTTTGAAAACCGTTCGCCTGACGGTTTTCATATCACTACAGTCTATTGGGGGAAACGAGTATGGTAAAACCAGTCACTCAAAGATTTTTACTTTTTTGAGGCACTTCTTGGTCATTTTGAAGCGCAATTTTTTTTTTAGGGCTTCAATGTTACACCATATCACAGACACTGATAACACTTAGGGCCTTTTATTTCAGATTTAACGTTGTTAAAACAATCCCTTTAAAGGGGAAGTCCACCCTGATTTCAAGTTAGTTCTAATAGAAGCAGACAAAATGAGAGGAACAGGTCAGTGAAAGTTTGAGTTAAATCAGATTAAAGATTTAAAAAATTATGAATTTTTGAAGTTGTGATCAATGAAACACTAATTGGCACCACTGATGTTTCATGCTCCTCTCAAATTTGCTCTGTACAGAAAATTTCATAAACTTTCATTTTTCTTAGTTATTGATGAGAGATTAGATTTGTTTCATACAGGCATTGTATGGAACATATTTGCAATGATTATATCTAGGGTAAATGTATGATTGAAATTTTCTTATGGGAAAGTGTAAATGTTTGATGGGAGGGCACCTCGCAAGATAGTCACAGAGTTGCCAATTTGTATTTGATTGATCGCAACTTCACAAATTCATCACTTTCTAATTTGTTAATCAGATTTTGCTCAAACTTCTCACTGACCTGTTCCGCTCATTTTTTTGTGCTTCTATGAAAATCAACTTTATATCAGGGTGAAATGCCCCTTTAAAACATTTTTTTTTCTTTAAAGGGAAAGATTTAAAGAAGGAAAAAAAAAGATGATTAAATGATGCATGTGACTTCATGTTTACAGAAAAGGAAGTCTTAACATTCAGTCTGGGTTCTTATTTCTGTTTTTACGATTGAAATATTTTAAAGTCTTCTGTGTTTGATCATGTGATTATAATGTATACACAAATCTCTTTTTGTATAAACACGTTTCGAGTTACAGATAACAAAGCAATTGTGTTTTCATTTCAATCTCCTCTTATTTCAAATGAACTTTCAAAGGGGAATACATACCAGAACAATTGAAGAAAATATCTCAAATCTTGTTTCATTTCCCCCCTAAAGGCCCGGTCACACAGGGAGGACGCATGGGGAACGCATGGCCGGCGCATGGAAAATTTCCAATTTTGGCCAGTACCGTTGTCGTTCGCTAGGCGTGCGTCATCACTCGTTACTCGTTCGTCAAGCGCGCTGGACCAACGCTGGACCAGCGCTATGCATTCGTCGTCATTCGCTGTGTGCGTCGTGATTTTTTGAGCATGTTCAAAAATGTGCGCGTAGCTCGACGCATGAATATACACGCCAAAGGCACGCCAGACGTGCGTTGAGCGCGCTAGACCAGCACCAGACATACGCGGTGCACACGCCCTGTATACGCACAGCGCGTTAGCTACACGCTGTGCATTTTGTGTCAGCTCGCTAGCTTTTCCAAAGTCTTGACAAAAGTTAGGCATACGACCTTTTCCGATTTCCAATGCGCTGGCCGTGCGTCGTAGAATGCGGTGCATGCGTGGACCATTTGTCCAGCGCGCTAGCAACACGCTGTGCATTCGTGGAAGTTGTTATCATGTGCGCTCTGGGTACGGTCTGTAGGCGTACTATATGCGCCCTGTATGAGCTCAGCGCGCTAGCAACACGCTATGCATTTGGTGTCAAAAGTTGGGCGCACGACAACGCACTGGCCTAAATTGCAAATTTCAAAGTTTGGTTGTTGTTGTTGTTAGATATGTAGTTGTAGATATATTATACAATATTATACAATATTATACAATGATAAACATTTGAAATATGTAAATAAGTGAAAATAGGGAACTATGATCCAACATAATTTATTTCGATACTATGTGATGTTTCATTTGAAATGAAAAGAATCAATAAGACACGAAATACAAAACAAAATTAACAATTCTTCTTTTCCATTTCTCCCTTTCTTGCTTTCTTTCAATATCACAGATAAGGTGAGGCATATTCAGGAGAAGCTGGAAGTGTTTATCGAAGCTCTCCGGAAAGAGAAAGTATGACGGGAACGAGTCACACCCGATAACATGAATCGCAGCTCAATATGTGGAGTAACTATACCTACCATGGACCTAGGAATGTAAGGATTTCAGTAGCTTCTAGCTTGTAACAACTATAGTGTCTTGTTATTGTCTCAACAAGTTTTATGAAACGGAGCCCTGTACTGGGTCGATCGAGGCAGGTGTATTGGGTCATAAGCAAAGACCATGAACTTCTTTAGACTAAGGAGGTTACAACCTCCTTGTTTTGACTAGCTTTCTGCTATTCTGAATGAACGGATGGATTGATTTCATCATAGAATGATTCAGAATGTTTGTTTCTTTATCATCCTGAAAAACCGTGATTGCCAAGACGTTCATTTGAAACAACCGACGGCAATTCCAGTTGCCTTTTTTATTGTGTGTCTCTTTGAAATGTGTCAACAAAAAAATGACATACTACATAATGCACACAAGTCATGACTTCTGTAGGATATTGAAATTGCCAACAAGTTGATTTCTGGTAAGTCTTTGTGATCGCATTTTAAACACTATTACGCGTGACTGTACAGCAGAGGAGAGCTAGTTTGAGGGATGGCATGTATCCTATATGTGGTAGGGCATGCATGGTTAGATTATGACATCATCTGTTCATTGCCAGGAGGGCATTAACCCTGTTTTTACAGTATATGAGTTAACGCCCTTCTGGCTCCAAACTGACGACACAGTAAAGTGCTTTCTTTTGGAGCTGCAGAATCCACATTCAACATATGATATGTAGAAGTACGTTTTTATATCTTTCTGCAATTTTGTTTGTTCAGATTCAGAAGGGTGTTTACTCTGTGTAGCTATCTGAAACAGTATGTCTTGATTTGGTTGACCTGCCATATCATCTCTAAATCATGGAAGAAATTTGTAAATAGAAAATGACTAAGGAGGGCAAATTATACGAAAGTTAAGATTTGTTTGTAGTGGGGGATGCAGCTTCCCCTTTGAATGATGACTATGTGCAAGGAGCAGAACTCCTGAATTGCATTGTTGTGACAAATTTAAGAAGAATGCTTGGGTAGTTAATAGCGAGGAGGATTAATATGGTGGCCAATATGTTTTATTGAAGGTAGTGTATCCAGTTTGCAGGACAAATGAAACCTTATTTGGGGGAGGGGCAGTACGATAATGTTAATTTTGTGCAAATAAGGTGGCATGTAAAATATGCTTCTTTTTCATTTGATTATACAGTCCAAGTATCCAGGCCATTTGTATATGTGAAGCTACAGAGAGGTTTAAAAAATCAATTGATATCCATCGTTGTCTATTATCAACTATTAAAAGAGCAGCCATTTTGGATGAGATTTATATCCATCTGTGGAGGAAACAATAGGTAACTCTTTCAGAAATAGGCTAAACTTTTCTCCTCCAATAATATTTATTCATTGACTTGATCTCTTGAAGCAGTTCAATTCCTCTACAATTTAGAAGGCACATAAATCAGGTATGAATTGGAATTCTGCCCTTCTCATTTGGGATTGAATAAAGGCATTTTAAAAGTCACCGATTTACGGAGCGATTGGAAAGTTTTGACATATTTGTGAGACCTTAAAAGCTTCCAGATTGTCTTGGCTCTGTTTTTAATTTCATGGATCAGTAGCTTGCCGATTTGAAGCTGGAGTCGGGAAATATGTATTTTATAGAGCTTTACTGTCAGATATATGCTTTCAAATCAGCAGCCATCATGTAAGTAATAACTCATCGATACGACTTTGTAGCTTGTTACATGTAAATCTTTATTGTAAAATGAGTATTCATATAACAGACTGCTTGCGAGGTCGTTGTTTGCTCTTATTGAATTACACAGGTTTTCAAACACCAAATTCCTCCACCCTATTCGTTGGTGTTCAATTTCAATAAATTCAGGTAGCAAACAATTCGGAGTATAATGGAGTATAAGGATTATACGTTATACATACATTATACAACCACGTAGACAGAACAGCTAGAAACAATGCACAATAATATGAGTTCACTCTATGAATTTGCTAATTGCTCTTTGATTTCAAGAAATAATAGATTTGTCAAAATACTTCAGGCAATTTGAATGATTATTTTGAACCGTAGACTTCACTTTTTGTTCATCTTGGATTATAGTTTATATATATATATTAATTTCAGATTGTACCTTTTGTATTATTACAAGAGCAATATTCTTATATTATTGAATTGGTTGTCTTTATGAGAGCAACAATGTATTGTGATAATGATATTGAAATATTCTTTCACATTATGTATTGTCTTAATTTGACATGGATTATTTTATTTGTATATGTTGTGTTAAGAATTATTTGTGTCTGTATAGTCGACTACATACTTGACTACCGGTATGCTATAGTCAACAGCTGTGTTCACATATTGTTTGAGCTTCCTACAGTTCATATTGACTATATATATTTCAGGTATTATATATGTACCAGGTCTGTTCACATCCTCTGTAAGTTTCCACAAGGCTTAAAAAAACCCACTGTGTGTGCTTGCCATAGGTACATTCTCATACCACCAACTCCAAGGAAAAATAGGCAGTTAGGGAGCTTGATAACATATTCAGGTGACTAGTAAATGTCTTGGAACTAAAGCATCAATAAATTCCTCAATTTAGCGAGGATCTTACAATATCTAAATAAATATCCCTCCACTACGTATGTGTGTATAGGTGCAACTCCTAAAGTCAGTGTCGATTTTTTTTTTTTTTTTTGTCTTTGTCAATGTTACTTGTTATTTGATGTAAAGGAAAATGGGGCATGTTAAAATAATCTTACTATTTGTACTTATATTATGTCGAAACCAATTTGAATTTAATGTTCTTTGATTTGATGCATCAATGTCTGCTATAGTGTAATGTCAGATATGAAAGTCGGGATCTGATAAGAATTCTCGATCTATATGTTTTATGACTGAATAAAATGATATGCAACATATAGTTATAAAGTACGTAGTGAGACTCTCATTTGGATTCGTGTCAAGTTGGGAACTATGTGATACCTCTTCGGAATAGACTCGAAGTTTAAGACCAAGTCTTTAACTTTAAATGTTCGGATTGTCGTGTGAACCAAACTAATAAACTTTTTTCTTCATTCCAATCATACCTACGTTGGCCTTGCAGGTGCTTTTATGCGACCTTAAAGTTGTATTTCATTTCTGTATTTCATTTATCAACAAGCCCATTAAATGTCCTTTTATGCAATTTAATGGCAGGATATTGAGAATAATGTGCAAAAGTTGCGCGTCCTACAACTTTGCCACCCGTTGCGTGAGTTTCGCAACTGGCTTTTAATCATGGACCTGAAACAAGTCCATGCTTTAGTGTTGTCCTTTCATCTGTTAGAACATCGTAAAATGAATTTAATTGTATCCGATCCGAATTGAATTATCCAGATCAATTTTTTAAAGGGGGGGGGTATAATAATGCAGTAATTCATTCGGGTAAAACGATCTTTTATTTCATATTCATATATTTGCTAGATTATGTGGACCTGTTTGGCCATATATGTGGAATGAAAAGTAGTCGAAGACAGAAGTTGAAGACCTTTTCAGAAATCGTAATATATTGCAATATATAGACATACGAGAATCTATCGCGAGAGAAATTTGTTTTCTCCCCCTTTAATACAGAGTTTTGATATGGGGTCAAGAATTTGGTTCAAATGAACATATCGGAAGCATATGCGATCCTACAATATACAGTGATCGCTGTCGCGGTTGAAATCGAGTCTAAAGTTATGAAATTATTAATAACAAACTCTTTATGTTGTATAGCACCCTCTCAAGGTCAAGATATTATTTAAGCTATAAAACAATGTTTCTTGACTTATTTTGACCGATAAGCTATTCCCGTTTGGTAGGTATATATCACAACTATTATTTTGAAATTTTCAGGGTCGCAGCTACTATTGTATGGCCGTATGCGCTATTTGAAATTTATCAAAATTTATCTGGAGCACCGATAAATTTTTATTTTCATTTTTTCTCGAAAGCAGAAGTGTTTTAGGGGCTAATTTTTGTTGTGCTTATTATACATCCACAGGGGCATCCAAATATATACAAATTGTAAAGAATCATTTTCCACCAAACTTTCAAAATTTCCCAAAACTTTGTATTACCTTTAATAATTGTTGCGTCTGATAATATATGATTATTTTAGCTTCACTCGTACGGCGGTACAAAAGAAAATCATGTCATTGGAAATCTCGAGCTCTGGTATGGGAATCGTATGTCGAGAGAATTTTGGAATCTGGATTGTGTATCCTGCAGTAGATTAATTGTTTAAATCATGAAGTTTAAAGAGAAGGTTGAGTTCTGAGAGGTGAAAAATAATTTGTGAGCGTTATCATTCTTATTATGCAAGTGTGGAAGAACATCAGATAAGACATGTTCCCTGAAAAGCATGGCTCTTCAAATGCCTTCATATTCAAAATTTTTAATGTAACTACCGTAAAACTCGGGGGTAGGATTTTTACGCCACGTGTTCGTGTAGTCCCATATACAGGTACATCTTTCTGTGTACAGTGTTGTAACTTTATCAAGACTTGGCCAAATTTCTTATCATTTTGATGATTCCAGAACCTTGCAATACACACACATTCTTATATGCTAGATGATCAACCCTTTCTGGTCGATTCCACACCATTTCTTTCACAATGTAATCGCATGACCAGAACTCAAATTCATCTTTAAAACAAGCTCACACAAATTTGCTGAAATCATCTTCAATAAAAAAAAAATGGTGTCGGGCCTACTTACCTTGATTTCCTTATCTTTCTATGTTCATTACTAACCCTCTCTATATTTTCTACCAAAATCGTTTGGCACATTATATTATCATTCATTTGTAATCTTGAATACTCAGTGTAAATTTTGTTGGATTCTGTTAGGATTTATTTTTCACCATTACCAAAAATCAAAACCAAAAATCTTATCTTGATTTCGTAGCCTTGAAGATATTTTATTTGTTATATTCTAAGACAAATTTTAGCGTACCACGTTAGAAGTGCTGAATGGTATCTTTACATGATGATGAAGTTGATGAGCATTATGAGAGTTAATTGATGAAGAAGATTCGCTCAGACCATGAGGTCATTTTTGGATAGATTAAAGATGACGTGGTCGTATGATTCATCGTGGGAAATTTCAATAACTGAAGAATTTTTGTCATCTTTTTCTCACCATAATCATAACAGAAACCAGTCATAAGTCATTAAAGTGTCAACTCTGCTCGTAGGTCGCATATGAAAAAATCCTCCTGCCCATGCCCTCTCTCTCTCTCTCTCTCTCCCTTTCTCTTAATCTTTCTATATATTTCACTCCATCCTATCTTATCTCTCTTTCTCTGTTTGCCTTTTAACCAACCCACTACCTTTCTTTTCTCTGTCGATATTTTACATTCTTTATATTTTCATTCTGTCAAATTGACGGTCTCTCTCGATGCTATGGATCATGATCGTATAAATATTTCAGTTATGGCAGTGGTGTCAATCCGTCATCTAGAAGCGTTGTTGTATGTTTTTTGTTTTTTGTTTGGCTATTGTTGTTGGTGGGTTTCATCCATTAGTATTCGATTCTACCAGAAAGTATTTTTTTAAAGTACTTTCACAAGTTTACTTCTTCTTTTGGTCGTCTGGCTGAAGTGAGTCACGCGTGCTTGGCGGGTTGTCGATGATTTGGCGCGCTTTTTCACGGTCGCTTAGCGACTGACCCCACTGCGCTAAGCGGCATCCCCGCTGACGTACTAAAACTTTCAGAACGCGCGGAATGTTTTTCCTTTCTTTGAATTCCAATCAAAATCCAATAGCCCGTTATTGTGAGCCTTCCATATGAAACTGAATGTCCAGCCAGTATTTGACTCGATTTCCACGCTGCGTTTGATATGAGATATCTCTTGAAGTTAAAGCGCTTCAGCGGGTAATGGCGTTTCGGTTTCGAAGGCGAACGAACGCTTTCTTCTAGATCTGGCGCATGTTTGGAGCTTGTGAATGACGCAAACATAAATAGATATCGGAACATGATCCTGTGGAGGTATGCTTAGTTTATTTACAGCTCGTGGGCCGATGTTTGAAAGGAAACAAAAGATGCCGGGTAGAGTTCTCCCCGATTCTTGCGACTTTCAACGTCATAAAACGAGGGACAGGTTTGGATTTCAGAAAACGTCGTGTCGCGTGGGACCACCATGACTCTCTCTCCCTCTCTCTCTCTCTCTCTCTCTCTCTCGTTTCTTCTTTTTCTCCTTCTTTTACTTCTTCTTCTCTCTCTTTTTCTCTTGTCTCTCTCTCTCTCTCTCTCTCCCTCCCTCCCTTTTTCTTCCACCTTTCTCCCCCTCTTTTTCTCGTTCTTTCTCTCTCCCTCTCTTTTTCTTCCATCTTTCTCACCCCTCTCTCTCTTATTTTTCTTTCTATTCTTTCTCTCTCTCCTCTATCAAATCTCCATCTCCTTGCTCTTTACAAAGTCCGTACATTTTGAAGGTTTCCAAGGAACAATATTATCCTTTCTCATAGGTAACGCGTGTATCCCCGGTGTAGCAGAAATAAAAATACGATTTCCTTGGCGGCTTTGCATTACCGAACTGCTCAATCTGGACAAAATACATCGACAACATGTTAAAACGGTGCCAAACTCGCGGTGTTTCTATTTTATGGCACTTTTCACCATCTTAAATCAAAGAAATGCAATCGTTAAACTGTTAAGCCTGTCTCTTCATGAAAATATGGCAGACCATTAATTTGGCAGACAACCCGTTTCCAGTTTTATTCAGGATTTAGGATTTTTAGTAACCTTTGCGATAATGATGCTTACAATTAACGCGCATTTCTTCTTAATACAAACAATATCCTGCCATGACATTTCTATAAACATTGTCTACCCTACCCCTCCCCGGCCCTTCCAATGCTATTATTTTCATTTCGCATTCAAGATATCGACAATGTTATAGATTTCACAAGCTGTTTGGCCCAATTTGAAACTTGGTTGGCTGTAAAAACGCCCTTCGCCACCCTGTTTGGCCCAAGCCCACATGTCTTGAGTTTCTGTCTCATAACTTCTTCCTTAATTGCCCTTCTCATGGTTAAACTGTTTACAATTGAGCATTCTATCTTATTTATGCGACTCCGAAAAAGAAAAAAAACAATCTCGTGGATTTATGATGAAAGGTAATGGCGTAGAGAAATGGAATTGTCCTTCAATGCATACATGCATGGTGGTCGAAACAGAGCCCTAAAAAACAGACATCATAAAAGACTGCTGGATTTATTGGGAGATGAAATTGAGTGTAGCACTTTTATATTTTATTCGTTATCTGCTAATGTGATTAAATCAATGGAAGCTAGCCTCTGTCAGCTATTAAACCTGGAAAATGTCAATGCAAACTTTGATAACTTAGAAGTTGATTGCGTGTTTATGGAAACCATGACCGAGTGTTTCTTTCCCTTGCCCCTACCTCCCCACCCCCTCCCCTTATCCTATCTAACCCGGTGATTTCCAACGTCGATGCGTCATTTTATAGCTAATATTGTTTGTTGAAACCACCGTGAAGGACTCAAATTCATATTTTATGAGACCGTGGTTGAAAGCGACAAAGGAGCTTTGTATTCGGCAGCAAAAGTAGGACGCCCTTGGTCAGATATTTTTGGAATTGAACGTCAGACTGACACAGTACCACACACCCTTGATATAAACTGACATGCTCTTTCTTGCTTCATCATGATGTATGATGAATGATGAATGATGAAATGATTGCTGTTGAACACCCTGGAAGATATAATATCACAGTATTATATTTTTTGTTCAGATAGCAGCCTATATATAGAGATATGTCCCCAAAAAAAGTAAAATGACAAAATACTGCAAATATAGCAATGACCTGCGTGAAGAGAAAGTGAAAATAAAAGATAAACTTGAGTTCTGGTTAAAAAAAGAAAATGAATTCTCACAGAATCTAACGAAACTTACACTGAATGTTCAAGATTACAAATAAATAACATTTGCCAAACAATTTCGGAAGAAAATGTATACTGGCTGAGTAATGAGCATAGAAAGATAAGGAAATCAGGGTAGTACCTAACTCCGGGAAGCTCCAACACCGGCGCCGCGTTGGAGCTTCCCGGAGTTAGGTAGTACCAAGAAGTTACCAGCAACTTCTTGGTAGTACTAGCCCCGACACCATGTGTGTTGTCCCTTATACATCTTTCTGTGTAAGTGATTTTTCCTTTACCAAGACTCTGCCAAATTTATGATGATTTTGATGACTCCAGAACCTTGCATTACACACCATTACTTACATGCTATATGATCAACTTTTCTGATCCATTCCACACTTTTTCTTCCACAATGCAATCGCATTCCAGAACTCAAGTTTATCTTTAAAAGTGGAGAAGAGGGGAGGGGAGAACATGAGAAGGGGGAGGAGAAATTTGCGAAGAGGGTGCGTGAGAAGAAAACTTTTTAAAATGGCCAATATTTCATTCAACGGGTATTTCATTAAGTTAATAATCGAAATGTTTCTCGTTTATTAACGCATTAATAAAAGAAAACATTTTGTGCGACTGCCGTACTTCTCTCGACATCTTATGTTTTGCTTTTTGTACTCCTTTAATTTCAAGCTTAGCTTGTCGTGACGCATGACTCTTCACAAAGTGTTATAAGGTTTGATGAAGTAATTTGTGGAGGTAATGGTAAAATTTCGTTAGAGGTAAACAACTTTTAACCGAAGGAGTTTCAAGCCATGCCCTTTGTTGGTCCAAACACTCGCCTCGCGTGGTAAATCATGGGCCCTATAACTCAATTTATGATTCTGTTACTAAAGCTCTGAAAGAGGAATGTCGATCTTTATTCGGTCAGAATCCCCTCTTGGGGAGGCCAAGTAAATTTTGATAAAAATCTAATATGAATTAAGCGCGTTATAGCTATGGAATGTGAAGTGAATAGAGCTTTCATCGCCGTTTTGTAAGTGGATAGAAGTAAAGAAATGATTTAGAGAGAGAGGGAGGGGGGCGCAGAGCGCATTGTTTGATGACGATTTGGCGGGGGTCATCATTACCTCTTAAATATTGGGATTTTAACAAATTCAATCCTTGCATATTGGTTCTTTGGGCCAGCAAATTGTACATTTAACTAACGATCGTTGAACATTATGAGGCCCGTAACCTTGGCTGACAAGCACCTCCGAACAACAGGCGGCCAAGTGAGGAGACGGGGGAGCATCCAGCCCCAGCCCCCCCCCCCCATTTTTCAAAGCTTTAAAAAGTGTCCCCTGTCTCGCTAATTGATCATTGGAAAGGGGTCCATTCAAAACTAGATCCTTTTTTTTTAATTAATAGCACAAGCCTGTCAACTACTCAAATTATTTTCCTACACAATTCTAGAATTTCCTTCTCAGCTCAAAGATAAACCGACATGTCAAGTTTGGACAGGCGCGGATCCAGGATTTCTTAGGGGAGGGGGCCCAACTTATAATTTTTGTTTACTCCCGA
>BEXV01000226.1:134614-147114 GCA_003118195.1 Hemicentrotus pulcherrimus | reverse complement strand
CTATCAGTCCCAGTATTATCCACGCATAAAACCACCAATCGTATCCGTTACCCAATCAATCTCACGTAATTACTAATTCTTTTCAAAATAAACTATCTAATTTGCGACAATCAAACCATTCACATATCTCACACGACCAAAACATACATCTTCAGAGCACTTAAATCATAACACGATACAAATTTGTGTATGTTTTATGTGTTTTAATTCATTTTATGAAAAATATCTTATATTTCTATAATATACAAAACAAGTATCGCCTCGGCCAGAACGAAACGTAGAAAAGAAAAAAAAAACGACAAATATAGTACTCACAAAACAACTTCTGAAACAGCAAGTTTAACAAGAACAAAGTTGGAAACGCAATATAACTAGAAAAATACAAAGGATTTGGTCCATAGCTGTACTTGAAAAAAAAAAACGACACTTAAGTTTTGCATAACATCCTTGACAGGCACTTTGAAAAGCTTCGGTTGAGCAACAGAATTAACTTGCGGAAATGTTTTTCACTGCAAACACATCAGTCTTGTAATGTATCGATAAATATATATGTATTTACTGAAAATCGGGCGATGCGTTTGGTATGATAGCAAAGCACATAACTTATCACACTTTGAGTCACAGCAAAAGGCACATAAGCTGGTTTTGTCTTTTTTTTTAAAAGTGGCTTTAAATTCATGGGAGGCTGGAATGTACTAGTATTCCTTTTCTTCATTATAATTTGTTTTTCAAAGTCATCTTCATTTTTGGTTGGAATATGAATACAGATTCTGGTAGTGATTATCTTGATGGCAAAAGGAATGGAAAAAAAATACTTTGTGTGATTTGTTCCAGGGACCAGTGTCCACAATTTACAAGTCCCTGTTTGGTCGATGCTGTTAGGCATCTTTACTTGGTATATATTGTACCAACACATGATTACAAAAATAGTACTATAACATTAGGAATATATTAGTTTGAGAAAAGCATATGAATACAAGTGTAAACATTATTGGAAGAACTGAATACATCATAACATCTGGAAGAATAAGTCTGGAAGCTCTTTGTGACTTTGATGAATACTTTTAGTAAAGAAAAGTGTCTTTCTTTTTCAATCTGTTCAAGTGTCTATTCGCGACGGTGGCTCCATGGTCGCCAGACTGGTTCCTCTGATTGCTGTACCTGTACTGCGTGAAGGACGGTCTTAGGTGGGGTGAGGGGCTGGGGTAGAGTCTGGAAAGCGACTTTGCTTGGTCTCACGATGGGGGCTGGAGCTGGTGCTGGTAAAGCTACTAGTGTTGGTGTTTGGTTGGTGGTGACTTGCTGGGGTGCGTTCACCTGAGTTTGTGGAGGGATGTGAACTTGAGCGTATGCCTTTGGTGATTCTGCAGAGACTGGTCCTAGCGATGCTGGCGACATAGTTGGGGAGGCGAGGATAGGAGCACTCTGAGCGTAGACTGGAATGAAATGACTTGGTAGCTGCCCACCTGCGAGGGCTTGTGGAGGCAGGACAAGGGTTATCTCGCCAGAGGGTAGAGATCCAGGAAAACCAAGTGGGATTCCTGACAGCACCTGAGTGTGACCTGCAGGGACATTGTTCGTGTTGCAGGGACTAACAGCCTCTACCCTCGACTGGACACACTGTTGTTGTTGAACTGGTGATGTCACAATGCCATTGGATGAACACAACGCCGTGGAGGTGGCCTGTGAGATCTGAACTCTTATCGGCTGCGTGACCTGCGATGTATTGACAGCAGAAGCAGAGGACATTGCTGGGGAAGGAGCCGAGGCCTGGCTTGGGAAGATGACCGTTGGTTGTCCAGCATGGAGTGGTGCGATAGGAGACGCGGAGACTGGTGATGTCGGTGGTGATGGTGGCGAAGAAGCGGACGATGGCGACGGGGTTGGAGGGTTACAGGTATTAGCAAGGTGATTGATGAGGGAAAGACGCATGTCGGGACCACCAATGTTCTCAATGTTTGTGAAGAATCGGGCTACCTCGTGGACGCATTCACTGTAGCCCTGGCGAAATCGACTGACCATGTTAGGATCGGAAGAAAGAGGACCTGGAAAGAAATATAAGGAAAGAATCTTTTATAAGCAAGAGATGCAGATATATCGAGATTACATTTGAAATAAAAGGATCGACTAAAATGAGACATTCTATGTAAATCGAGCTTTTAGTAAAGCAAACTGAAAATGTTGCTAAATTAGTACAAGTATATCTCCTAAAATAAAGAATTAAACTCACGTATTTTATGTAGGAAACAAGGTCTACTTCCAATTCAGGATTGGTGAATAATAGTGATGGAAGGACATAAAATTTCACTGTGTTGATCATGTATAATTTTCTGATATTTATCAGATGCCGTATTATTCTTCAGGAATTTGGGGGATGGATTTAGCATCGATTCTTACCTGTAAGTTGGTTCCTCTGGATGTTCCTGAGATGTTTGACAGTCATCTCCAAGATATCTGCTTTCTCCAACTTGGAATGTCTCGAGCTCTGTATAGATGAAACAAAGAAAAAACTTCTGTCAAAACCTGGCTTCAAAAACCGCGCCAAGCAATGGCAACAAAAAAAGTGA
The DNA here is from genome assembly GCA_003118195.1 of Hemicentrotus pulcherrimus. NCBI lineage: Eukaryota > Metazoa > Echinodermata > Echinoidea > Camarodonta > Strongylocentrotidae > Hemicentrotus > Hemicentrotus pulcherrimus. The sequence goes on along the minus strand of BEXV01000226.1, from coordinate 144,547 downwards.
GTCTTCATCTTCCTTATTAGGTGACGTCACTTAGACAAAGATTCTTTGTGCGAGAGTGAAAGTGTGTACACGTGTGTGTGTCAAAGGCATTCCATAGCAAATTGAATTTAGCGCCATACACAAGAGATCGATCGCATTTATCCAATCAGCGCGCAGGATTTAGAAATGGGTCGTGTGGCATGAATACACAAGTCGCGTGAGTGCAGCGAGATGGGTAAGGAAACCAAAAAGGATTATCCCGATGAGAAAAAGACTGGCCACCAAAGTGAGATTGAAAGACACCTTTTGTCTTCTTTTATTAAATGGAAAGAAAAGGATAAAGGGTTTTCCTGTGAATAACCTCAACAATGCAAAGGCCAACCCTACCGTAATTTCGAGAAGCAAAACCATGAAAAATGTTCGGAGAAATGGGAATGACAGGTATGCATCATTTTTTTTTCTAAATGGAAATATTCGTGTTCACGTCCATGTGGTTAATTGAGCAGATATAAACATTCAAAGATTGTGAGATGACATGTGGATGTTCGAAGCGGTGATTTACAGCGGGAGGCAAACCTCGGAGGCGAGTCTCACGAGTTTCAAATATCACCATGAGCTCTTGCCCCCTTTTCTTGATGCTATCGATTGACTGTCATCATGAGACACGAGAAGGGGCGCGGGTTTTCTAAATAAATTTCGCGCGCTGTCTTGTATATGACGGATAATCAAACACCGAGACAGTGGATTAAAGCGATGAATTAAAGCAATTAAGGCTACTCGGTAAATACAATCTTTAAGATTGAGTGTAAATCAATGGTTGAGCAACTAAATTTTGGCGCGTTTAACAGATCAGCACACGTGTCACCGTATATTGAGTAGTATAACAAGTCAACAAAAGTCACACATTAAAATAATGTCCTATAAATTAATAGTCATGGCAAAGTACATCTGAAATATATAACCCCTGTATGACTATGAGGACGAGTGTGTGTAGCTTAATTGAATTAACCTCCAAAATAGGCCAAGTCTCAAGCAATTTAAAGTTTTGCTACATTTTATTAAGATATGACTGAACTGCTAAAATAAAAATATAACCACTAAAGAAAGAAATACATAAACCATAGCATTGCCTTTCTTCCAATTTAAGATGAGCGTTATTATTGAAAAGCCTGATCAGGTAAAAGCTCCAACACAAGCATGGCAAGAGGCTAGAGCGAGGAGCCACTGATCGCGACGCTATTTGCATGGCAACCGTTCAGTCACTGAAGTCTGAACGATTTCGACATTATCATGACAATTGCTGGTGAGCCGAGCGCATTTTAAAACTATCGCAAAACACAAGTCAATCTCAAGTTTAAGAGTAAAAAAATAGACCCCTTTTACCACGGGAATTTCCTATGACACACACGGACAGACACAATTAATGTTAATGAAATCAACACATTTAATACACGACTAGATCACAAATATATTCACAGCAGTGAACATGGTACAAGGATCTGAGGATGATTAAATTGAATAAAAAGTTGGTAAAAACTTGCAAGTTTGATGTGCAAACTACAACAAAAATGCTTAGAAAGTAGAAATTTAGAAACATTAACAAAAGAAACTGTGGTTACCAAGTTGAAAACATTTGGAAGAAATACAGAAAGTAGAAAAATCTTGCAATACTTACATCTTTGTTAGTTGCTTCTAAGATAAGAGCCTTGAGCTGTCCTAAACTATCGTTAATCCTCGCTCGTCTTCTCTTTTCCATCTGAGGCTTGGACGACTGTAAAGAAAACATGACAAGAAGAAAAATTAATTTCACAAATTTTAAACAATGAAGAAATGCAACATTATTAACTTTGACAAGTTATTCTTTACACTAAAAGAATGAAATCTAATCTCGCAATAGCCACAATAGGAAATGATGAGAATGAGCATCGGAATTTAAAATAAAAACTGAAGGATGAAATATGTGAAAACTCACGATGACTGACAAAACACTGTCTGAAGAATAAATGAAGCTTCTATGAAATCTACTTTTAACCGTATTGTAAAATGAAAATCAGAAGATGAGAAGAAATATTTACCTTTCGTCCAGATCCCTCGTGTATTTTTGGTTTAGTATCCACAGGCATTTTGGAGAAATAAACTTCACGAAGAGGCATTCAAATACTGAGGATGGATGAAGAAAAAAAAATCACTTGCTGCCAATCCTGAGAAATTGTATTCCTACGTCCACAAGTGGGTTCGACAGTGTATGAGTATGTAGAAATCCACAAGTAAGTGACGGAGTTTTTTTTTTCGCTAGAGCAACGGAACGTGCGTGCACTCTGATTGAATGTGCGATCGTATCTGATGGAATTTGATGAGGTCGTGTGCTTGATAAGTCGCCGACTCGCGTCTTTCCCTGTCGTGTGAATCACAATTTTACATTTTTCCCACAATCCAACCTATGCATGCGGTCGTCTGTAAAGCTTCGAATTGACATTCCGCAACACAACACAATAGCTCGCCCCACTCTAGTGTACACTCGCGAGTCAGTTTTGAAAGAAGTCACCGCCTCGCCCCGAATCCCGCTCGCTCATTGGTCGGAGGGTTTTCTTTTCTGGCGCACTTATTGGACAGTCGCGTGGGTGACGTAGCGGCAGGCTGCCAGACTTGGAGCTGGAGCGACAAGCAAGCAGCGCACCACGGCATGGGGTACGCAGTGATTACTCGGTCAAGATAGCACGTGCCGTAGTCAACATGTGCCCAACAGCCGTAACGCGTTGTAAGCTCCGCCCACCTGCTCGCCGAAAACACACGAACAAGTGCATCGCTATGTTGAAGGGTCGAGAGCCGTACAGTGATTGTACACGAGACATTCCCTTGCTCTAAGTGTGTACCGCACCTCCACAAGTCATTCCCTCTACAAGGTGAATACGGAGAGAGAGAGAGAGAGAGAGAGAAGGAGAGAGAGGGGTGGGGGCGGCGGGGAGATAAAAATGATGAAACGAATGCATAACCGCAACAATAAAAGTTCGCAGTGGAAACCTGGTACGTGCTAAACGTCTTCGAACCTACCGTGGGAACGTAAGGTAGGTTTGGGTTTCTCGAACACTTCGACTCTCTTTCATCTATTATTTTCCATTGTCATACCAGTCGTAAACAACCTTTTCCAACTAGCTAATACCCGAAAAAATATGAAAGGGCACGGGATAATTCTTTTCGGGAATGATTGTTTAAAATTGTTGAAAAATAGGTAAAATTCTGGTGAAAGAAGATTTGTCATCAAATATGATATCCATGCAGACTTGCATCTCCAGTTCCGTTTTACAAAGTATGATTAATTTGCGGCTGTCATGTCATGAATTCATGATGAATAAACAACAATGTCCCTTAGATCTGAAATTCAGCAAAATATTTTGTTTACTTCCAATAAAATCAGAGAGAGAGAGATAGGTAGAGAGGGAGAGAAAAGGGATAACAAGTCGGGGACAAGGATGGAAAAGGAAGAGGTTTTTAAATTTATGTTTTACAATTTTTTATATCCTGATGCATTGGCTTAAAGTGAAAAGGGTAATTTCGCAAGTTTTAGCACCGAAAATCAGTAGGTGGAATCGGACTTGGACAAAGTATCTGAACATAAAACTAATCTGGTCAAGGATTTCTTAATCCTACTTCGTAAATGACTTTAAGGAGATAACAATCATCATGTTCAATTATATATTTTATTATTGCCATAGAAAGGGGGTGTGCTTACCTGCGCATTTGCTCTTATAATTATATGGTTTCAGTAAAAATTGATGAAAGAGCATTTTGTCTTCCAGGACGACTCGAAATAACTTGATGACTTATTTGCCTAAGGTATTTGTTGACTTCTTATCTCAGACTAAAATCCATGGGAAAATCAAACAAGCGAGGCGAGGCGCATACACGTAGCCCGGGTGAGGCCCTTGGTTCGTATGGCTTCTTACATCATCGGCTTCAAACAATACCTCGTTGAGGCAATCATGTTATTAGTGTTTGCTTTAACTTTGATTCTATTCAATATGAAAAGAGCGAGTGACTGACTCATTCTTGGTTGATTCAGCCCTTCAAAACAAAAACTCGAGAAGCCTATGATTGACCCTCTGACGTTCTGATCACAATGATCAGGGTATTCGAAATACATATTTGGTTTGAAACGCCGTATTTTATGCCTTTTAAAAAATAGTTTGATATTTCTCCTACCCCTCCAGTTTTCCTCACCAGCCTTCCGTTTCATGAAATCTCCCTTATACTATGCATGAATGCCTACTATAAGCAAACTGAATATGGTGTCTAAAATCAGAACATGATCTGCCACCTAATATTTCTCATTTTACCCCGGACAAACAAAACAAGTGGTATTAAAAGTCAAGCACTGCAGTCAACAGATTACGTAGTTAAACCGTGGGAAACCCATGTTTTTCTGTCAACTATTCTAAGGGTTTTTAATACCGAATCAAATTCCATCACGTCTTGCTGTCTCGGTTAACTCCATGCATGCATGCAGGTAAGGGCTGTAAATTTCATTTCGACTCGCAGTAGTAGAAAACGAGGTCGTGGAATGATGACGTTTTGCCTGTGTCTTATGGCGTTACCTCGCCCTCGTTCTACCGAGGGAACCCCTAAAAAACAATTGAAATGTGAAGAACTGGGATAGAAATTATTTGTCTCCAATATGATTCAACTAGAACAGCCAATGGACTACGAATGCTAGATTATAAACGGCTTTTATCATACAACGATATAATAATAATGATAATGATCTTAAGTTCTTCTATAGCGCAGTTTTATTTTATAGGATCGTTTTCGTTTTCGTTTGAGAAGGGGACGAACAAAGCTTATGAAAATCATGAACACAAATATCCCAAACGAACAAAGATGTACAAAGTTTACATGATACAAAGAACAACAGTGGCTGACTGCCAACTTTGTAAGGGCTCGCGTGGCTCCTCGCAAAAACAGCTCAGTCGCGAGGCAAAATAAAAATAATTGAGTGCCGCCCTCTAGAGTGCATCGCCACGCGTAATGGTCAAAAAGTTTTTGCGGTGTGGAAGTTCTGCCGAACTGTGCGACATATATGTTTGCGCTTGCTCGGTAGACGTACGGCATTGGTCTCCGTTGACTTTTCATCAGCCAAAAAAAAAGAAAAAAAAAGGCAGAATTATTGAAAATTAAGAAAGGGTAAAAGATAAAGTAAAAAGAGAAAAAGATGTACGAGGGAAAGGAGGAGGAGGAGGAAGAGGAGAAGAAGGAGGGATATTTGAACTTTCACAGGTGCCGTATCATAGAAATAATGTATGTTATTTTTCAAAAATAACGTTTATCTACAGCTGATTGAATTCTCATTTTTTCAATTCTCTAATTGTTTCTTCCACCACATAACTCTCAACTTTGGCAATACGATGTCGAACACCTTCTTTGGAAAAGAATGTACATTGTATATTTCTTTTACAAAAGAATTATCTGTTACTGAAATTCCTGTGTCCTGACTGATTTACTTACCTTTGTAAATGTATCGTTGATGAAAGTGTTTTCCGAACTTCCATTTCACATTGTGTTTAATCATGATGGAATAACAAAAATTTGGGAATTTCCGAAGAAAGACGGTACAATTGGAATGGAAAACCTGTCAAGCGTATGTTGTCACAGCTAATCAGAGACAATTCATTCCAGTGTGGTCTTTTATCATTCATTCATGTACAAAGAAAACATACCCGTATCATGTAGAGGTGCCGTGGTCTAGTGGATAAGTCACCGGACTGTGAATGGTTCGCGTTTCGAGACCCGCGACGGTACTAATGAAATTTAAAGACATTATTTTTATTTTCCACACTCGACCAAGGTGAGGTGGATGTGTACCTAGTAGGAATTTATTCATTGATTGGGCACTACGAAAAAAGGACCCTTTCTGGAAACAGAAAAAGGCCACCTACAAAGGGAGATCTAAAAGCGAAGATATACAATTTGTTAGATATTGGTATTTACCCCTACATTGTGATTACAATTATCAGGGGTGATTTTAATATCTGTTTCAATTTATACACCATAGAAGATATTGCTTAAGCATCATACTTTGCAGTTGTGTTTGATTGCCCAAAAAATTGTTAGCTAGCGAGCGAAGCGAACGAGGATAAAATTTGTGAGCCTGTGAGGTCGTAGTGCGAAAATAACATCTTAGGCCAATAAAAAAAAAAAATGTTTAGCGTCCCCGCCCGCTTCTTTTTTGGAGGAAAAAGAAGAATGAAAAACACTGCTAAAATGGATCTAATTCTGATTTTAAAAAAAAAATGTCGGCGGCCATCTTGAAAAATAGCCCGACTGTCAGGGAAAAATGTACCGAGCGGCCATTTTGAAGGAGAAAAAAAAGGGCCTCGTCCCATTTTTCGAAAAAAACTGGACGTTGAACATTTTAAAAATTTTATTTGGCATTATAAAGAGAAAAAACCCATTCTTAATAGGGTTATAAGCACATTCTCATAACTGAAGACTGAAAAGACTTTTGATAAGTAATATAAATATATCATATAGATGCGTGCGAGCGTAGCGAGCGAGCTTTGGGGGAAATTGCTCTTAGTCGCTTGAAATTAGCTAGGGCGCGATTGATGATGAGATGAAAAGGGGACACTTGTCAGGAAAGAAAAGGAGCATGTGCCAGAGTACAAAGAGTAATTATCAGAGGTGAAAATGGGGCACTTCTTACACCCTCAAACAGAGGCACTCACCAGGGATGAAAAAAGTCAGTCATGAGAATAGGAACTGGGCATTTTTGTCGACGGAAAAGGGGCTCCCATCAGATTTTGATAGGGGCATTTATATAATATTATTATGTATTGTTGAAAGGGAAATTATCAGAGGTGAAAAGAGGCACTTATCGCATCTTAAAAGGGGCAATGCCCAATTATGAAAAGGGGCACTTATGTGAGTGAAAAAAGGGCACTTGTAAAATGAAAAATGTGCATTAGTTAAAGGAAAATGGGCACCGATCAGATTTTATAGGGGCATTTATCGGAGGTGACGGGGCACTTATCTGAAGCGAAAATGTGAACTTCTCGTACCTGAAAAGGGTTATTTACCAGAGAAGGGGCACTTATGAGAATGGGAAGGGGTTCTCTTTTTATTGGGCCACTTATCATTAGGAAAAGGGCACTTATTAGAAAGAGAAAAGGGCACATGTGAAAATATGAGGTGCGCTTATCCGAGTTTAAATGGGGGTAGTTTTTAAAAGGGGAAGGGGCACTTTTCAAAGTAAAAGAGGCACATACCTCTCAAATCTAAATAGGACAATTATCAGAGATGAAGAGGGGCACTTGTCAAAAGTGAAAAGAGGCACTCATCTTACCTTACTTGGGGCACTAACCAGAGATAAAAAGGGCACTTTAATATGAGAATGGAAAATTGACACCTATTGTAAAGGGAAATGGGAACTTGTCGAAGGAAAAGGGGCACCTGTCCAAATTAAAGGAGCACTTATCAGAATTTATAAGGGGAAGGGGCACTTGTCAAAGTAAAAGGGGCACTATTCCTATGTAAAAAGGGGCACTTTTCGGGTGCTTGAAAAAATGTGGGGGGATTGTGCCCCCTTGCTCCCCCACCCCTCCCCCGGAGGACAGCCTCTGATGATCATATTTTTTTAGGGAGGGGGGGGGGCAGCATTAGATTGAACTGATGTATCACACTTTTGATCATCTTTCACAAGATCCAAAATGAAGTACTCTTCAATTCACTCAACTCCATTTTTGTTCAATCGATATGAAGTAATTATTTGGAGACGGTATCATAATCATAGGCATAATTCCATCAAAATATACTACATGTTTTTGTTTATTTAATATATTCTCATAACGTCGTCATCGGATGCCCCATGGAAATGAAATTTCTTCTAAAAGGGCATAGTATTGAAGATCTTTAAATCATTTTTACACAAAAAAAAAACTTATCAAAATATAATTGCTTTATCTGTAAATAGAAATTCTCGTATTTTTTATAGGATGGTATAATGGTTATTTTTGTCTGTATTCATTAAAAAATTCATGTATTTCTTTACACGTTATTGAAACCTTCTTCTTATCGTTTTTTCCTAAAGAACTCAGGGAGTGACGTGAGGAGTGACGTGACAAAGAGTACAAAAATGGTTATTTTTTTTTGTTTTGCTTGTTGGGATTTGTAATTTTTGTCGGCAAATTGGCCATAGAGAAGACCATTTTAGCACTTGAAAACTTTCTAAAAAAATTGGCAACTGTGGACCAACTTGTCGGCAAATTTTGTCCGATATCCCCTTTCATAATGGTTTATCGATGCCCCTGGAAATACACAGGGCAATTTTGACCCGGCGTGGTGGTACCGGAGGTGCACCGCGCGTTGTTTTCATACGAATCAGGCGAGAGAAATAGAATTATTCATTAATTAAGTTTTAAGTCTGACCCCATAGTCCCACGCTATACCAGTGGTGTGTGCAGCAGTCGGTCCGTTGACAATAAGCTTTGTCGTAAAAACAATTCACCGTGGTGAGTTTCTTTTGTTCTTCGAGGCCTGGTCATTGGTTTTTAAGTACCTCGTCGTCCGGTTCAATGTTGAAACAAGCCTTATTGACCCATGGGCGAGAAAATAACGCCATGGGTTTGGAATCGGAGCCCGAAGGTAATTTACAGTAGCAGGGATTTCAAAACGGTTAATTCGGTCAGGTAGGATCTCAGTGTTTGGATGCTAGTCACGTGACTATGGGGTCGCCATCGATAAAGTTTTTTTTTTCTTCTTCGATTTTCCGATTCCGTTTCATTTCGATGTGTTAAAAAATGTCAAGTACGACATTAGTGATTCGTAGAGAATCCTGCCTAGATATTTTATATAAGATTCCTTTCAAGACAAACTTGTTCATGAATTATGTGTGCTTTAATTTTTTGGTTTGACCGACTTCTAGACTTCATATCAATAGATATATGGAAAGTCTAGAAGAAGTTTCTCCCTATTTTAAAAATATTTCAAATAATGTATTGGTAAATAACAATTAATAATAGTATGACTACGTACGCTATTTACATTTTTAAAATTCAGTTTGAGTGGTGGTGATAAGGAGTAGCAGGAAGAATAGCCCCCCTAAAAAGAACACAAAATGGCAAAGACACAGGCGGAGGAAAAACTTAACGAAATGAAATGAACAATGACAAAAAAGAGACGCTGGAGAAGAAGTAGAGTTAAACAAAACTTAAAAGAAGGAGAAGAATTTGAAGGGTAAAGGGGATTGAAGAAGACAAAGAATGTATATTAAAATGAAGGGGAGTATTTGAAAATCATTAGTAGTCATTTTGATGAATTTGAAATAGCCAACTTCTCCCTCGTTTACAAATGAAGAATCTTTTGATTGATGATCTACCTCGACGTCGATAACTTGTCAGGTCACCGATTCAAATCCCACCCCAACCGTTGACATGTCTGATAGCTCCCCTTCAATCAATGATGTGTTTTTTCAGGGCGCCCGAGTTCATCGAGTAGCCGTCTGGAGGGAGGATTAGACGCCTGAACTCTGGGTGAGGAAATCCGTCCAAGCTGGATCATCCAAGTACATGGTCATCGTACGCCTACAGCTATACACAACAAACAACATGACCATTCATACACGCACGGCATTATGGGCGTGCCTGGCTGGAACGGCGTTTTCTGCACGAAGACCTTGTATTGGTAAATTGGCACCAATATTAAAAAAATGACCCGGGAATACTAATGCTTGAAGTTGTATAGGGATAATCTATTAAAAAATGAAGAAAAGAAAAAAAAAATATTATTTTTGTTTAAAGATAAACTTTAGCACTGGTAATGCGATTGCATTGTGAAAGAAAAGGTGTGGAAAAGGATCAGAAACAGTTGATCATGTAGCATGTAAGTATTGGTGTGCACTGCAATGTTCTGGAGTCATCAAAATCATAATAAATTTGACCGAGTCTTGGTAAAGTAACAAGCACT
>BEXV01000226.1:120778-133350 GCA_003118195.1 Hemicentrotus pulcherrimus | reverse complement strand
TAGTGTTATGAAAACCGTCAGGCGAACGGTTTTCAAAATTTGTAATTCCAATCATAAATATCTTGATAATCAGACAGGCGATCGTCTTGTAAAAGTCATGGGGTTCCTGACTGACCCAAAGGTTTATAATTATCATTTCATCGTGAGCTAAATCCAGAATTTTGTTTCAGAATTTGAAACAAAGTTACCGGATCCCTTTTATATACCAGTTCGTGTAACTTATAATGTTAGAGACAAGTTTTGTTAAAACATGCAGGGCCCAGATGATAACAAGTTTATTTTTTATTTAGATAGGCCTACTACTCGTCGTTCCGGCGAATACGATATTATTCTGATGAAAATAATGTCAGGCTTGTATAGCGCATAATAATGTTGCAATCTTTATGCGCATAACAAATAGCAAAATAAATAGCAAAAAAAAAAAAAAAAAAAAAAATGAATAAAGTGGCCACAAAACGGTCAATTTCCTAACAATAGGCTTACGTCTATCTGAAAGTACATTCTTTCATACTGATCATTTTCTAAATAAATAGGGGAATTATTTATGATATAATCAAATAATTATGTTCTAGTCCTTTCATGTACGTCAATATACATCAATCTTTCAGTTTTCTGCTTCGTAATATTTAGCCTCATATAATTCTAACTCAAAAACATTTATGCTTCATGATTAGCATCATACAATTTAGTAATCCACATGACAATATAGATGTTCTTTATAAAGTGCACACATCATTATGCGGATGAGTGCTAGTTTCAGTTACTTTAGAAAAGGTAGAACTGAATTTATTCTAGTTTCTCCTTTGTAAAACTCACCACAAGGGAACATATATATATTAGTCTCCGCTCGCTATGACTGTCAAACGGAGAGTTTCTGTTTGGAACTTCTGCCAGACAGAATGACATAAAAATGTCAACAAATTATCCCTCCGAATAACGGATCCTATTGTTGAATTTAATGAGCTTGGAATCTGTGCACTTTGTGTATTAATCACAAAATGGTAGAAGTCAGAAGAAGATATTTGGAGTCCTTAGGACAGTTAATGGCATACTTAGAATGTAATTTGCAGCGAAAAAGGGATTTTGACGTGCGAGTAAACACGATTTTAATGGCCTAATTAAAAGCGCAATTTCTCTCCATTTATACCGACTACCATGAGATACAAGACACCAATTGAAATTGATTATGTATTGTGATTTATTTTATAGAAGCACTGCGGTTCTTGACCTCTGCGATCATTATTTGAATCTTCGTGAACGAACCCGTCTTCTCTATCCTCCAGCAATAGTGTATGGTACAAAACTGAAATTATTGCTAACTATAAGGTTTGAATACAATTGCCGTCCGTGATTTATCACATCCAAATCATGCCTCGAAGCAAACGTTGAATAATAGAGATAAAAACCTCTTCTAGATTTCAATGGATTAGGTCTGTCTCTTCACATGTAAAGCAAGGGTGAGCTAGTCTGAAATCACAAACCTTTGGGATATTGAAACACAGACACTTATAACCAAGATTTTACAGTATACCATGACAATAATAATATTCCTTTTTCGAATAGCGCATGCCATGACAGGTCTATGCTCTTCTAAAGGCCTTGAAATTCCTAGCAATTTAAGCTCCAGGAACAGTGCACTCATGTAAAAATAAAAAAATAATCTACTATTTCGTAACTTGCTGCACATGGATCGAATGTAGCAAATGCCATAGACATTATAGTGACGTGCCGAGGCTCGAATCCACGACCTTCACATTCTCAGTCAAATGTATAAACACTCGACTATGAATGAGTACTTTACACTGTCCTTCAACTCATGTTTATGAGCAGGTTTGAATCGAGACTTACTACACCGGTATATTGCTTGTTTATAATAAAATCATAGAAATTGAATATTTCCCATCACTTAGTGTTTGTATACATAAATATGGCTTAAACTATGTTATTAGATAAATTGTTGTTCTGAACCCATCCGTAAAGAGGTGTGATTAAGGCCATGTAAACAAATATTCATGTTTAGCGTCCCCGCCCGCTTTCTTTTGGGTGCCGCCTCATTTTTAGATTTTTAAGAAAAATTGATGTTGTTGTTATGTTGATTTGTTGTTGTTGTTGTTTTTTGAAGAAAAAAAATCATGAAAAAAATCATGCTAAAATGATCTATTTCTGATTTTAAAAAAAAAGAAAATTAAAAAAAAAATCCGGCGGCCATCTTGAAAACGCTAAACATGTTCTGTTTTTATTTGGCCTAATGGTAATCAATCGCAACTATGTGAAGGTCTCATCCGCTGCACACAAAATTGTAAATATTGGACTAAACACACAACTGCTACGATGGAAGATTCTTTTTTAATTTTTATTTGTCGTCATAATTCGAATATGAGGGCATTTGAAGTAATTTGAAGTACCATTTAGGAAAAATAATGATGAAAAGCTCAAACCTTCTCTTAGATGATAATAAATACTTTTATTTTCTTAGAGATCTGTTTGAATAGACTAGCCCAACCTGGAGATGAACTGGGCTATAAACTTAACCTTTCCGGTGCCTTTTGTGGAGATGTCATTCGGGATACGTATCAAGCTGGCATATTTCTATTTCCTCTTCAATATTGTGTATCATCACAATATGTCCACGTCAAACTTGGCGCCATGCGTGTAGATCCCCCCCCCCTCCTTCAGTTTACATTTATAATGAAATCCCATATAGGGACCATTGAAGACATCTTCTGGGTTTTTAAAGATAAAGGTTAGTTCTGGTCATGCGATTGCATTGTGAAAGAAAAGGTGTGGAATGGATCTGAAAAAGTTGATCATGTAGCATGTAAGTATTGGTGTGCACTGCAAGGTTCTGGAGTCATCAAAATCATAATAATTTCGGCCCAGTCTTGGCAAGCACTGTACACAGAAAGATGTATATGGAATACACAAATGGTGTCGGGGCTAGTACTACCTGATTTTCTTATCTTTCTGTGCTCATTACTCAGCCATTATACATTTTCTTCCAAAATTGTTTGGCACGTGACATATTTTATTTGTAATCTTAAACATTCAATGTAATGTAAGTTTCGTTTGATTCTGTGAGAATTTTTTTTTTTAAAACAGAACTCAAGTTTATCCTTAATCCTTCTGCATGTATGGGAGACTATAGACCATTGCCATGATTAAGCCCTCATACAATCAATTCCTTGATACAATTAGGGTCGTTCCACCATGAAATTGACATTTTTTTCTTGGCGTCCTTCAGCTTTTAGGGGGGGGNAGTAAGGATGCAAGAGAGTTAATGACTGACACTCTCACCTTCATTCGCAGACATCCTATAAAACAAACCACTAATCCCCAAATAAACCAACCGCGTCATATCTCGTGTTTCTAATTACGCGACTTCAACAATCACGTTTTGGTGTTGACGTTACTCTGACAAGATTGGCGATTGTTTGGTAAGTTATTAAACATATCTTTAGTAGCGTGTTTCTTTTGATACGGACTGAGCATTGGCGCCTGGTCGAGACAGCCTCGGGGGCGCACATGGTTCTTAAGTGACTCGCATGCCTAGCCTTGAGTCTGTTCCACCATGGACCTCCACGCGCCAATCATCAGCAAGGTTGACCAATCAAATTTGACCCAAATAACTTCCCTCCAAACAAACCACGAATAAAGATACGAACTATTATTAGGGAGACAAACCGATAATTACGATAGGATCAATGACATTCATTAAAGTATATACTTGATGAAAAGAGAATAAAATATGTAAATATTTATCAATTCGATTGGCAATGCGTTTTGTATATAGCCCATTTTCAGAGAGGAGGCAGAGGCGGAGCAGTGGTCTCGTAACACTAACATTTACAGGAAGGTTCCGGGGTCGGAGCATTTTGCATTTTGGAAGGCATTGACCCCCATCTTCCAAGTCCGTGTTTCCTTCATAAGAAATGTATGATTAACAACAACCAAAAATACACGTTTATATCCTATCTAATGATCCGTTATATATTAGGATGGTTATCAGGAAAAACATTCATCAAAAAAGAAAGAAAAAAAAGGACATGTTGGCAGAGTAGATCGAGTACATTTCATTTTTGTCTCACTACCATCTCAGGAAGAAACGCTTTTCCTTCAGAATTTGTTCCGTCCCTTTTTTGAGCCAGGAAGTCAAGGCTTCTATTCAAGAGTCGATTTTATGGGAAACGACTCTCTAAATGAAGGGTAAAATCGACATCAATACCCATGAGATTCATATTAAGAACAAGCCAAGTTCAGGCATTTATAGGCGTGGGAGACGAGAAAGAGGGGAGATCAGGGGAATTTTTTTTTTCTTCTTCCCGCAAGCAATCATTTGTTTTGTTGAGAGGGTAACAAAAGTTAATAACATTACCTTACAAATTACGTCTTCAAAGACAATACTGCATCCGGCAGTGCTTCAGATGAAATTTTAAATCAAGGATTAAGTTTAAAATGTTCTCCTTTTTCTCATATTATTCACACGTTCATACATTTACATTTCCCTTGTTGACTTCTTGCTTCATATAAGCTACGACTCTTTTTTTTTTTTTTACAACTTGGGGTCCAGTAGGAGCGTCACAATTGATACTGTTTATGAAAAAGAATATGACTTACGCACGATTTGTTATTTGTTTGAATTCACCTCGCATGACTTCTGGTGCGGATAGTAAGATGAAACCCTTTCTCTGTTTATTATCTCTACAATCATAAATTGGCCCTGTTGCAGATCGTAGGGGGTAGCCGGTCGCGAGGGGAGCAGAAAGGGTTTTACCAGTATCTCTTCTTTGGTTTTACCATGGACCTACTACTCGAGCAGTAGGTCCATGGTTTTACATTGGCCTCTGCTGGTGTCGGGTAGCTATGGAAAATTATATTAAACACATTACACAACAATAAGTGACAACACAGATGACTGAAATTTGTATTACCCCTATTGCAACAAGGAAAATACTAGTTTTATTGGGTACGGAATGTAGAAAATACGGAATACAGAATAGTTATACACAAAATGAACTGATGAAAATCTGAAGCACATCATGTTCCTTTACCCTCTGCATTGTCGCAGGGATGTGTTTATGAGAAGATGAAGGGGTCAATGCATTACCCCCTAATGAAAGGAGGGGGTTAGCATGTTACCCCTGTGTAATCCCGTGGTTGAGCCGCAGTGCAGCTGTGATGTGATAGATTGACGACTGGGTAAAGATGGGAGCAGGTAGATCATTTGAGTTGGTAGTGTGCACCCCAGGGGCTAGAGAAGGAACCCACTCGCCGTACCGTTTCCCACGCTCTCTACAAGCAACTCAGCATCTTTCCAGGGTGTCTCAAAATAAATAGTCGAAACCCCGTCCCTTCCTTCTCTGCCTTGAAGATGAACATGAAAACAAAGTTATGTTACAGCAAGGAAATTATAATGATAACGATGATGATGATGATGATGATAGTCATGATAGTAATAATAATGGTGATGATAACAATATGTTAGTTATGATAAAAGTGATAGTAATAAGTAATAGCAATAATAATAATTAAAATACTACTACTACTAGTACTATTACTACTTCTACAAATGATGATGATGGTGGTAATTTTCTATTAACAATAATTAATATGATAAAAATAGTAATAATCATGAAATTAATAATAATAACGATTATGTATCGTTCCTGTATGGCGCTTAATATAATGACACTGACCGTCGTTATCCGGCGAAAGCCTTGCTGACTTCCCAGGCGCAGCGGCCATTAACCTCACCAGGGTTGAGAGCGGTAAATTTACTTGGTGGCAAGTGGAATACCGACACACCCTTTCTCTCTTGCAAGTCCACAATCTTGACGAAAATGAGATACGTCGCCAGGGGGTTGCCTTCTCTTGCAGAGTACGACCCCCCCCCCCTGATTTCTCAATTTGTATACGTCTTGATGTCATTTACTATCCGTGCATTGTGTATTTTATTGTACAAATTTATGAAGTAGTTTTGCTAAATCGCCCCATGAAAATGAAGTGATGGTTACCCTGACCATGGAGATATCTCCATGCCCTGACCGATCATCGGTTAAGATGTTTTTTTTTGTTGGGGGGGGGGCGATGGGGCAGCTTTCTACCAGGGTATGTTAGTTATGGATCATTTATTATTGATTGACATTCCTGGTCTTCTCCCGAATGGAAACAATCTTTTCTTGCACTGGTGTTTGTATTAGTCCGAAATAATAGTAGTCATATAAAGTGATGTAATACTATCAAGAAGATTCAATGTTGGTACTCTGTTTTGGAATCACTTTGGCTGGAGTGACACTTCACCTGCCGCTGTAAAACTGTCTAGAAAATGAATGTTATGAAATGGCATTCATCTACAATTCATTTCATTGGCACATCTCCCTTACTTTTGTGTCGATTACGTTTTTTAGGAGGTATTTGAAATTAAAATCTGTCAGAAGTGACAAGTATAGTTTCTCGAGAGAGAACATAAGTACAAACAGAGCTCCAGATAGTTACCTCCTTTTTGAGACACGTTATACTTGATGTTCTGGAACCGAGGCGTGCGACCGAGCGCACTGGTAATTAGTCCCCTATGGATAATTGAATTGCTTGCCCTCAAATGATTGAAAGTTTTCTGGCATCCAAAAAGACGCAGATTTGTCCTATATTTTCTGTCAGAAGGGGAACGAGGACCGTTTGTCCAGGGAGGGTGGGAGTTGGGTTATTATGGCCCACTATAATTATTGAAGAGACTGACATAATATTGTTACAGGCAATTGAAAATAACTAGCTAATTGGTTTATTAATTATTGTAAGTGCATAAGGTCAAGTAGCAAAGCTTATACGAGTTTCTCGTCCCCGCCCGCCTCCTTTTGTTTACTATTAACTATTCAGAAAAAAACACAAAAAAGCATCAACAACAAAAACCCCAAAAGGCTGTGATGTACATTTTG
The DNA here is from genome assembly GCA_003118195.1 of Hemicentrotus pulcherrimus. Lineage (NCBI taxonomy): Eukaryota > Metazoa > Echinodermata > Echinoidea > Camarodonta > Strongylocentrotidae > Hemicentrotus > Hemicentrotus pulcherrimus. The sequence continues at coordinate 126,421 of BEXV01000226.1, read as the reverse complement.
TATAAATAGCTTCTATATCTAACTCAAGCTGAACACATGTAAATTGTTCACCTTTTCTAAACTTTGCATCTTTCTTATTAGCAATTAAGTTGACTAAAATGAAACAAATCATTTGTTTTGTCATATATTGCAATGATTGCATCAGTATACTCATATAGCACAATATCTGAAAATAAATATACCTTGGCAAGCCATATTTAGCATGGCCGCCGCGGCCATATTGTGAAAAATGTCAAAAAATGAAAAATAGTAATAGTGGAGTGCTGCCTCCTCCTTTTATGAAAAATTCCGGACGAGAAACTTGTTATTTTATTTTACTTGGCCAAATAAATTACAACTGTTTCTACTTTTGTTTCGCTCTCTCATTTGCGTATCATCCATAAAAGAAAAAAAAACATATTTTGTCAAAATAAACGTCACTGGGTTTTTTTTCTTATGTTTCTTCGTTTTTTAATGGCAATGTAGAAAAAAATAAAAGGAAAATCCTTGCAATATCTTTGGATTTTGACGTGGCAATTTCTTGCCAGCCCAATTGATTTACAAATTGAACGTCGTGAGTGCGATTTATTTGGGAAAAAGAAAATAACAATACTAAAAGTATAATTTGCATAGGGCTTAATACTGCATTTCTAAGCGCTTTACATTGTAATTATTATTAATCCGCAGAGGATAGAGCACACTCTCCACTCCGCGTGGAGTATTCCGTCCAGGCGCCATTTTCTACAAGTGTACACACGTCTCAATCCCGTTATGTTGATCCGGATACATTCGCTCTTTATAAGCAAATGATGTGTATATGATTTACATGTATTTCGAGTGTTCTATTGCGAAGGATTTTTCGTAGAAGAGTGCGATGATGAAAGCCAAAATCAAAAGTTACGCCAGGTAGTCACATGCTGGATGAGTCAGAAGAAAGAGATTGGCTTGCGCGCTGACAATAATAGTAGGGGGTCTGAATCTTCCAAAAACGAGTGAAATAAATTGGATTATACAGTATTATCCATTATATTAGAACACGACGTGTGGGAATGCTTGTATGGACACCTAACGGAGTAGTTGTGACCCACATTTTGGGACGACCCAGTATAATTCATTCCTCTTTTTTATTTTGCATTGCTATGGACTTGGTGAGTATTTCATTTGGCGAGAACGAACATGAACAACAAAAATGAACAACAAACGAAAAATTTACTTCTCGTCCGCTTCAGCTTTGCCCATGCATTTTCTCGGAACATTTACTTTGTCAAAAATCAAATTCTGGTAGGCCCAAAGCAATCCCCACGGAATAATTTAATGTAACCTTCACGAATTTAAGAAATACTGTTTTATAGGAGGATGTCAAAATAATATGAAATTAAAAAAACGAAGAAACATAAGAAAAAAAAGCCAGCAACATAAAGCCAAATTAATCCATAGATATCAATATCGTATAACTCGGAAGTTTAACAAATACAACAACAAAAGAAGATAAAAGCACTAAAAAGGATCCGGAGGAAAAATAAATAAGTTATACCACATTTCCCTAGCAGACGACAAGAGGCGGTGAACTTTCGCGCTCAAAAATAAACCGCGATCAGACAGAGGTAGAAAGTAATCATCAGAAAATTGATAAGCAAACAGACGAGCCAGCCGACAGGCATACGAGCTAGCAAGCACGCAAGCAAGCGGGAGGGAGCGTGAGAACGGCGGCAGAGTCCTGGCAGCGTAGAGGTGTCACGGTCGCAGCGGGTCGGGTGATGAGTGATGAAGTGAGGTGAGAGATTACAAGAAGAGCTGAGAACGAACAGTTACTCACATAATGCCAGGAGATATGATAGGAGAGAGAGAGAGAGAGAGAGAGAAAGAGAGAGAGGGAGAGAGAGAGAGAGAGAGAGAGTGCAGGAAAGAGAGAGGTCACTAGAGAGAGAGTTTCGGATGGGAGGGGAGAGAAAGAAATTTAGAAAAAATGGGTGAAACATATAAATGTATTAATAAAGTTGTTTTCCCATAACATCTGCAAACAGACATACATTTTGTAGGAGAAAAAAAGATAAAGAAAAGAATATTTCCGAAGAAGGGAGGATTTGGTTGAAATGGAGCAATATTGGACAAAACAAAAACATTAATTTCTCCTGGTAAGTTAGGTACGAATAATTACAGATTCGATACCACATAAGTAAACGTTACAATACATACACAACAAGAAAGATTGTATGATTGAACCAGAAACTCTCATATTCTTGATTGAACAAAAGAGAAATAACAAATTACTACAGAGTACGGCTGATATATTTGTCTGTCGTGAATGGCAATTATTTTCCTCCTTATCACCACATCAAATCTAAATCAAATGAAATCCCGCCCCATTCTACGATTTACAAGTCCTTTATCAATACACAAAAAGAATGTTGGCAATGTTGTTTTCGCTCTGAGCTTGAAACTCATCGCTCCCCCTCTCCTGTTTCCTTCCGAAATTTCACGGTGATGAAACTGGAAGATAAGATATCCGCCTTCTTCTTCTTTCCCAGCATTTCTAGGACCCAGTCGAGCGTAAATGTGGAATCCATTCGCTGGCCAAACTACACTCCAATGATGTTGATGAGTTTTGAGGGTTATGACAGCTACCACTCTCCCGCCAATTTTGTTTGGGTCGCGCGCCGCTGTCGTGCGAGAGAAAGATAGAAAGCAAAATGGGCACGCGACACTTTTGCTAGTTGGGATCTTACGTCGTCCTGACGCACCGGTCATTATTTTGGTATATACCTAAGTCAACAGTCTTGTCTTGCTATAGATGATCGTGGAGATGATGACTGTATTAATAATGTCAAGACGCCGTGAGAGCATTAATTGAGGAAGATATCGTTCATGAAGTTTGAAGTTTAAAGCTTTAAGTTTGACGTTTAATTAAGTACATGTAAAACAATTTGAAGTTTAAAGTCTGAAGTTTTGAAGTTTTACATTTTGAGGTTTTGAAGTTTGAGGTTTAAAGTTTGAAAGTTACAGTTTTTAAATTGCTGTTTATAAGTTGGTTTTGAGGTTCTGCAGTTTTAGAATTGTGAAACTTGAAGTCACAAAAGTTAAATATTTAAGTTTGAAGTATGAAGTATGTGAATAAATAAATAAGATTGATATTGATAGGCCTACAGATAAACAATGTATGCTTGCAGACCATATGCCTCTTCTGTTCTGCTAGTGTATAAGAAAATTATAGGCATGTCAACCAAAGAGATACCAGCAACTTCTTGTATCAACTAGCCTCCGGTATATTCAAAAATCTTACAAGCCTTTTGTTTTATAAACATTTCTTCGTTTTGTAGAAGGTAACTTCAGGGCCCCGCCTTATAAAGAGTTGCGATTGATCTGAATCAATACACGTCCTATAATCAATCGCAACTTTGCAATCCCCTATCTCTTATGTACATAGTTGCGATTAATATCAATCCCAAACAAAATATTTGCGATTAATCGCAACTTTTTATGACACATAATTGTCAGGACAGAATCAGCCAGACACGAGATGCCAAACGCTGTGAAGTCAGGGGCTTGGGAAAGTCTTGCTCGCGAGGAGACGGTCCTCGTCCCAAGAGCATGCATGTAATACATCGGTATTTTGATTAGCAGCGAGTCGACACCACTTTCCCACGATGTGAATGCGAGATTACGAGACACAAAACATGGGAAACATACATGAGAGATGGAGAGAGAGGGTAGGGAGAGGGAAGAAAGAGAATTAGAGAGAGAGAGGGTGAGAGAGGGAGAAAGAGGGAAAGGAAGAGGGAGAGAGAGAGAGAGAGAGAGAGAGAGAGGAGGTTCGGACAGAGAAAGTTATGGTTGAGTATTGGGGGAGGGGGTCAATTTCAGGAAAAACTAAAAATCATTGACTTGTCCGGAACTTAATAACAAATCATTGAAAATCACCATGTACACACAGCGTTGTCATATTATTACGTACATCTGGGCCCTGTATTAAAAAGAGTTGATATCAATCGCAACTTATTTGTGATTGATATCAATCACAACTAAAAGAGATGGGAGACTGCAGACCTGTAATTGATTTAGGGACTTGATATTGATTCGGATCAATATCAACTCTTTGTAACTCGAGGGCAGTATTATTATTTTATATCAATCTATCTACAAAAAAAAAATCTACGAATTAAGTTATTCTAGTACACCATACTGTTGAACTGGTCTCGAAAAGAACAAATTCCTATGCTACTACCCTTTTCCCAATGATTGTGAAATTTTGATTTCGTAAAACTCTACCACATTAATTTCCTTTGTTTAGGAAGAGGGAGGTGAACAACAACAATTGACGCACTTATCTCATTCACCTTCTCTCCCTTTGTCTACCCAGAGGCATGTTCTCTGGTCTGCCTCCCATCTGGTCGTTGCATCACAGCAGGTCCCTGATCACAACGATCCCAAAATTGGAACCTGGGAATAAGAGCACCCCTGGGACTATATTACTCAACCCATCTCTCAAAGAAGTCAATCTTGCCATTCTTGCAACAGATCTTGTAGTTATATTTGGAGAAAAAAATTAAGAATTTGGGGAAAACATTCCGATGTTGTTTCGTTTTTAATTGTTCGCATTCAGTCTCGCAATGTCCCAGCCCGGAGGTGGATTGCAACATTTGTCCACGCATATCTGTTTTCTGCCATCATAGTACACTCTTGCAGTGTCTTTCCAGTGACACTCCTGGTTCTCCTCCCAGTTAGTTCTTGGTTTCCCTCTTGGTCGGTTACCTTCCTTTGCCTTACTTTTTTGCTATCTCAACTACCCGGTTTTTAATTAATTTAACTGATTACTTGGGAATAACTATAAGAAAAACTGACAAATCAAACACAATATTACATAAGATATTCAATAATATTTCATATCATATTCTCTTTTTTTCTTCTCTCTCTCTCTCTCTCTCTCTCTCTCTCCATGGACCTACTACATGCTCTCTCTCTTTCTCTCTATCTCTCTTTCCTGCCACGCGTTTGTTGATGGAACATGGGAAACTCCCATGTGATAGAAATCCATGGCAGCTCCTCAGCTCCTACTGAAAGATGGCGCTATTTCACATCTTTTCAGCTCTGTCCCGCGATCTTAGGTTTTCTACCTTGGCTATTTCTGAAAAAAAAAGATGTCTTCTTCTTCTTCTGCAAGATAATCTGCCTCCTTCAATACTGAAGATTCTTGCAGATGCCGTATATACTCGGCCTGATTGGGCTGTGCAGGTGATTTTGCAAAGAATATTAGTAAAATGACAATCATGTCCTACAATATGGCTAAAGAAAAATATATAATGAAATAATATTTCTTCAGGAAATGGGAATTCATGGAGAGAAAAAATATTCTGTACATAACAGATAAGAGCGGTGATCGCACAAATAACAAAGTTGCCAATGTTGTTTGATAGCTCGCGAATTTAAAATTTCAATACTTTCTTATACCTTATTGGCTTTCCTTTAAAGGTACTATGTCCCATTTGCAGGCCAAAAAATGAAAAAGTTAAATTCATACTGCATTCGAAAGATAATACTAATTTAGAACTTCCCTAAAGAACGTGGGTCTTCAAAATGTCTTCAAGTGGGAAAATAACGACTATTAGTTGTCAAATCGACTTTAGGGCTATAGAGCCCAAAAGTAATAGTCTTGATTTTCAGACAATT
>BEXV01000226.1:84458-104148 GCA_003118195.1 Hemicentrotus pulcherrimus | reverse complement strand
GCATTAATCCACAGTTACCATGGGTTACATGGGAATCTGGCGATGCTAGAGAAATAGTTATTAAAAAGCCCGCATGAAGAGCAGCATCAATACTGATGTGGCTTTACCCTGTGTAAATGAGACCCAATCATTGTAATGATTTTTGTAATTATTAAAATGATATAATTATGATTATATTTCAAATATGATACATGTGTACGTGTATGTCTTCCATTATCACAATCTAACAACATTTCCTTAGCACCTAAGTGTTTCAGATTATTTTCACACCGTGATTTACGTTTGGCTTCGATGCTTTTTGACCTAATCCTGTATCTCATCAGGACCTCTTTCGTCTGTTTAGTGACTGGGGTCAGGTTCGAATCATTGTTTTCTTAATTCTTAGACTGGTCAGTTGCCGACCTTTAGAACACCGCTATTGTTGTTAGCTTTTATGGGTTTCTGGATGGAAAATAAATATTCGCCATCTAATATGTTTGGAACTTTGGTTGCATAGGCTTGGATCACAGACCGCTTAGACAAAGTCCTAATTCGAATCGAAGCTCTTTATCATATTATCTCTTCAACGTCTGCAGTTGAGCTATTTAAATCGCATGTTAAGTATCTTCTTCAGATGTGTAAGTATCTCAAAAGAGATCTCGCAAATTGTCGTTTTGATGAAGCACTGTGTAATAATCTAGACTGATTTCACGAATGAATTAATTGAAAATGTAACGACTGGTTGCCTTTTCGGATCTTTCACATTTAATAGATTCGAGTCAGTTCGAATTGATAATGCAGGCTGTAATTATTTTGCCAATCAGTGTTTATATTAAAGGGGTCATTGGTGTTAGATGTACGGGACAAAACAAAGAATGGGTTGACTTTAAGACCTTAAAAAAACTTTGTGAATTGTGTGAATGATGATATTTGTTTTTGACACAAGTTGATACATGATAGTAACAATCAAAACTATATGTTATATATTTTACAATACACACATAATTAAGAACCATCTCTACTCATAATGGTTCAAAATATTTAAAGTAGCTAAAATAAGGTTTTCCGTGTGCGATTTTTTAATTCCATCCAAAGGTAGACAAACAAAATCAAACATTTTTCATATCATCTTTTGTGCCCCCACACGATCTAGCCAAGTTTATGTTACCATTGCATCTAAATATGTACTTAAACCCTAAATAAACCTGCCTAAATCCAGGTAGTGGTCTCAAGAACAATGCTCTATTCAGTGTATATTGAATGACACGCCCCCTCTTCCAAGTCATGTTTCACTTTTAAATGGAAGTAAGTCGCTCTCGCCAGTTTTTTGAGTTCGAAACCATAGCCAGGGTATATAAACTATGAAGTACAGCGCTTCAAAGCATGGATTATATGCATTACAAACTGATGTTGATATACTAAAGTGATGTAAATTGAGAAAGTAATAATGAAATTGTAATGCTAGCAATAAATACCTTTTTGTGCAAATTGATCTAACGAAGATGTAAACATAGGCCTACTATTCAATTGCATCTCAACATTACTCATTCTTGTTTAAACATATTTTCAGGAAAAACACAATTGAAGCTTTTGCACTTTCTCTTTGCAGCGGATTTGATAGATGTTCATAATAGATGACCATTGGGTTAGCATTCAGATGAATTAAGCTGCCAACGAAAATGCAAAAATCAGAGAAATTGTATTTTATTAAGAGAGATATCTTCCCTGTGAGTCATATAATGAAATTATGATTCTATAGTGTTCTGATTCTTTGCACATTTTTTTTCTCTGTTCAGATTTTCACACGCTCCTGACCTGTGCTGTCATAAGTCGTTATCCCTATTCTTGAAGTATCAATCGAAAACAGTAGCCTGTCGATGTCATATTTGGAAAATCAGTGTAATTAAGTCGTTTTAGCAGTAGATTCGGTGAAGCACGTTTGTTTTGAGTTTATACCCGATCATCGCCCTTGATCATAACGGCATCGACATCGCTTCAATACAATACCGCTGCAAAAACAATGGTAGGATAAATACAAGGTGCTGGAGGAGAAGAGAGAGAGAGAGTGTGTGTATGTGTGTGTGTGTGTGTGTTTGAGAGAGAGAGAGAGAGAGAGTGAGAGCGAGAGAGATGGATGGAGTGAAGGAGAGAGAGAGAGAAATAGAGAGAGAAAGATGGGGAGAGGGGGAGGGGGAGGATGGGGATGGGGATGGGGCGACAAAGAGAGCATCACACCATGGACCTACTACGAAAGTTAGAATGATGGGGAGAGAATGGGAAGAGGGAAATAGAGATGTGAAAGAGAGAGAAAGAGAGAGAGAGAGAGAGAGATGGCGAGATAGTGTGTGTGTGTGTGTGTGTTTGTTTTTTTTGGGGGGGGAGGGGGTGTTGTAAGGGAGAGGAGTTTTATCGATGAAGATATGGGTACGCCTTGCCTCTTAGGATGTTTAAGAAAACATCCCTCCATTTCAAAACAGATAAGAACATTCCTGAACATTAACAAACATGACAAAGAAACCAAAATCTCCCAGGTGATTATAATTCTTTTCTTTATAGTTCCATGTTGCAGCAAGCACAACATTTTCATTATATTATCTCGATGAAGATGAGAGAGGGAAATGAGTCGTCCCTGAACAGCAACTGAGATAACATGGATGTTTTCATTCCATTATATACACATCTGATTGGTTGGGACGGATATCAAGAGTTCGGAGAGGGTTTCGAGATTCTTCGCACTGCCAGACGTACCAAGTGACCTATCATCATCTTCTCTTCAAATTAGCGGCACACTTTTGTGTGATTGAAGCTTTTATTTCTATGAGCTTTCACAATATCTTCTATATTGAAACGCAAAAAAACAAAAACGGAAACAGAAGCAGATCACGTGATTCCTTTACTTTTGAAGATACTAGACGAGAAGTTTTTATCTATAGGACAACAAAAAGTATATCGAAATTATTTGAATAATAGGATACCAGAACAAACAATATGAGCCAAGTAATAATAATTCTTAGCGAGTCATTTATTTAATTATCTTCCTTTTAAAACAACCGTATTAATCGGGTGTTTATATAATTTGAGATCTCTTTTTTAGTTAAAGAGAAGGTTGAGTTTTGGGGAGAGGTGAAAAATAATTTGTGAGCGTTATCACTGTCAGTATGCAAGTGTGGAAGAACATCAGAGGAAAATGTTCCCTGGAAAGCATGGCTCTTCAAATGCCCTCATATTCTAAATTTGACAAGTAACAGCTTAAAATGAGGCCCAATTGTTATGCGACTTGTTTGTGTAGTGCCAAAACATCTTTTTGTGTGCAGTGCATGTTACTTTTCCAAGACTGGGCCAAATTTCTTATCATTTGTTTTGATCCTGGAACCTTGCAGTACACACCAATACTTAAATGCTACATGATCAACTTTTTCTGATCGATTCCACATCGTTTCTGTCACAATGCAATCGCATGACGAGAACTCAAGTATATCTTTAAGCAGGGGGTCCAAGCCATAAGATCGAATCCCTCCTTCGAAGGAAGACGAAACTTTGTCATGCATGTGCTGATAAAGATTCCCGCCAGTGAGAACGAGTCTTCTTATGAGTGCCGAGGAAGTTGCGATGGCGCCGTCTACGTGTTTACTTTCACCATCAAAGTGTTGCATTGCGTTATCTGGGATTTGAGATGAACCAGGATCAGGGATGATCATATCTTTCTATCTCTTCTTTAGCTTTATTGATGCATGCTCTCTATTTTTTGTTTCTCCTCCTCTCCTTCCCACCCTTTCTCCCCTCTCCCTTTTTTGCTATCTCTCTCTCTCTCTCTCTCTCGTTCTCTCTCACTTTCACTCCTTCTCTCTGTCTGTCGTAATTCGTCCCTCTTTTGCCACTTATCGCTTTCTTTTTATTTCTCATCTTCGATCCCTCTGTTGATGTACATTTCCCCTTCCTTTTCTCTCTACTGTTTTTTTCTTCTCCATTTTTTACTCGTCAGCAAAGACAACGTTGTGTTCTCTTTTCTATTCATGTTCCTTAGCTCATCAATTCTCTTTCTTTTTATCTTCTCTACATGTTGTCTCCCTCTGTCTGCCCGTCTGTCTGTCTCTGTCTGTCTGTCTCTGTCTCTCTCCCCTTACCCCCCCCCTTTCTCTCTCTCTCTCTCTCTCTCTCTCTCTCTCTCTAGTCTGTTACTCTTCCGGGAAACCTCGATAGACCTATATCTATTACATAACATTCATAAATTTTCCCCTCAAAATAATCATCAAAACAACCCTACCTAATATGTATGTGTCTCTCAAAATCATAATGCAAGGTCCTCTTCACTTCATTTTTTAAATAACACTGATAAAATTTCTTTGGTTAGGCGCTTCAGCCCATCTTTCATTACTATTAAACATAAATTCTATTGAGTGCATATTGACAAACAGACAAAGTATCAAACAAGAAAAGCAAACAAAAACGTCAGTTTGAACTTCAAACAAAATCCATTATGATCATGATGATCATGCAACATTACCTAAAGTTAAACTCAACGTACACGTAGGATACATTGTTGCCAGTGCGCATGCTCATAGAAGCAACATCGGCTTGTACGTGGTCACGTGGTACACACGTATCATCGAATACTTTTTTTCCTTTTTACTTTTCCTCCTTCAATTTTATCTAAAACGGGATCGAGGTACATCGCAGCACGCGTTTTCTATTTTTTCCTGCGGTAAAGAAAAACACAAATATTTCAGTGAGTGGGTTATATTTCAAGAAAAGGGAATGTGTTTTTGAAATGTCATCCCTTCATCTCTATACCTCGTGTACTTTTGCATTGTTTGACAGGCTACGGCAAGAGATATGTCCAACAAAAACACCGGAGCAATCTGCACTTCTCTTCTTGTCATTGATATTTTTACAGTTCACGAGCGAATCTTAAAGGCGGAATATGAATTTTAAAAATTGAATGAACATGTTGCTTTGAACCTTTTTAGCTATTATGAATTTGGCTTTCAAAACACGATGCAAGTATTTGATTGACATTTGTTAGGACATGTAATAACTCAGTGATGATACATTCCCATAGCCATTGAATGGAAACTAAACAAACAAAATTAGCATGTACATAACTACTGCAGGAAAGAAGTTTTCAACCGTTTAAGAGTTTTTTCAATCAATAGATTTATAATATGGTTAAAGGTTCTTGAACGACTCTTTGCATATACATATACATAGATCAAACTCACGATAGACAGGGCTTTAAACGATTTGAAATAGGATTGATCAGATTTTTTTAAGCAGATAAGTATGAATCCAAGGACCGCTGCTAAAAGATTTGTAAAGTGACACAACGATATCGACAAAATGTCTACATCGTTATGATTTTCATATCATTGATATTTACCAGACAATCATAGATGTAATGTATTTCAAACATTTAAATGACATCACGAATTTTGATAAACATTGAATCCGTTCATGCTCTAGGTAACAAATGCAGTTACAATTGATTCACTAATACATATCTATTTGTTTTCTCTTTTTCTTAAAGATTAAAGTTTTTTAAATAAACGTGACATCTCTAGGTGAAGGTAAATAATGTTTGATTACTGACTAATTATATTCTCTCTATTATTTTGTTTTTTTGCTCTTAAAATAATATATTGGTTCTGGCTTATTGCTTAATGTTCAGAAGATGTATTCTTAACTCCTTAATTAATTTATTACGTTGAGCTAGTCAACACTTGGCCATTTAAGTTTTTGAAATGTAAAGCGCCTTGAGCATGCTCATGTAAAGGCGCTATATAAATATTAATATGTATGTATGTATGTATGTTAAGTTCCTTCCTGACTCCATCTTCCATTTTTCATAATTTCTTCGTTGTTTTCTTCATTTAAGATGTTTAATCTCTTTAACCCTGTAACTCCATACGTGTGAGAATATCTCTGAGATACTCACTTAACATGAGCCTCTGTATACCGTTCCCGATAGTCCCTTTGCTAATTCACAAACAACAGTGTTACTCAAAAAATCGTTTATCGAGGCAAACAATATTGAATTTGACATTTTGGGGTAACCGAGGAGAGCTGTTTTGAATGCTTGTCTCAACAACAGGGAAACAAGACATCATATTTTTATGATTGTCAAAGTATCTTAGACTTTTTTTTAGGAAGCGGTACGCAAACTATGTTCTATGTTCTTTTTATGCTGGAAAAAAATTTAATGAGATATATTTACGTGTGCATTATCCGTCGGAAATTATTAGGAAGCAAAAATTAGTAATGATAGTAATGATGATGATTTCGTTAACCCAGGGAACCACCATTAGCCACAGTAATGTTCTTTGTGAGGGCCCTGCAATTATCGTTACCCCCGCAATTGCTAGGCACCCATTTACACCTAGGTGGAGAGTGGTGAATATGGATTAATGTCTTGCTAAAGGACGTTAGTGCCGGGATGGGATTTGAACCCTCAACCATCGGATTGAGAGTCAAAAGAATGAACCACGGCACCACCACACCACCACATACAAAACTATTCCAGACGAAGAATTGTTTCAAGGGAGTGTTTTGTTGTCTTCGTTAGAAATGACGATGATTTTCATTCAATCATTTTAATCTAATTATATTCACGCATCTGAAAACGAAAACCCTTTCAAATGAAAACTGAATAGCCATAATAGCTAAGCAAATATCCAGTATTTATGAATTGATGCCTGTCACGCGCTGAGCATATTTAACACTTTCTTTTTTTAATTTCAAGTTTTGTATTTTATTTTTCGTAGTTAACATGACGTATCCCATATTTTACTTTATGTAATGAAAATAAAAAAAAACTTGTATCGTACTCTTTCATTTAGCCAATTTGCAAGAAATAAAATGCATCCTTTTTTTATGATACACCCCATACTACGGGTATCACCGGGAGTAAAGAAATGCCACGAACGCAGAGTTATTTTGCCCGGGAAAATGAGGACGGGTTGAAGCGTGCAAACGAAAACAGAATCCGATATGCGCACGCGTTTCAACAGAATATGACAAGTTGTGATGAAATATTATTTCATATTAGACTAGAACCATATCACAGACGCCTGTCAGCATGGAGAGAAAAATCTATCATTTTTTCATACTGATTTCTTCCATTCGAATATGATTATAGTCACGATATGGCTGTAATGATTTGCTGTAGTGTTATTTCATTTTTTAAAGTATCCCTAGACAAATACAACGTAAAATTTGTATAATTATTAATAAAATAAAACATTAGATATATACAGGACCGTGTTTTAACAACTATGATATGGTCGTAAATGTAGTTGAATTCTTTATCAAATTTTCCGTAGAATGTAAGAAGAAACATCCATGAAAGTTATTATCGACTTTTTTAAATATAAATACACATGCTTAATATAACCAAAGATTAATGTATTCGTACTAAAGCTGCCGCAGCAACGTAATTCCATCAGTTAAAAAGAAAATTATATCAAAACCAGGAATTTACTGGTGTTAGATACATAGTAGTTATATGAACACCATGATGAATTTCCCATGAATGTCGATACAATTAAATCGGATTTTTAGCCTTTTTAGGTATGAATATTTCATATTGATGCCATGAAACGGACACATCGTACGCTAGAAACGCACACACCATAACAAGATGGATTCGATAGGGCATCGCACCGACTTTAATATCTCCCAGTTATTAGAGTGATCACTTGGCAGATAGAAGCACTTGGATTCCTTTATCGCGTTTGAAAAGAAACCAATAAACAATCAAATTTACTAGACCAGAACTGTTGTCTCTCGAATAATAGAGGCGGACAATAGATTGAAATACAAGTGGTTGAGGGTAATGGGTGACATGGTTCATTGAGTTTCATCCAAATCTTGATTTGAATCCACCTGCGATGCATTCATATCATTAGCTTATGAATGAAATCGGTATTGAGAGCAACGTGGGGGCAAAGCTTTATCAAAACCTAGAATCTATTAGCCTTAAGTGAAATTGGAGGAGTTTGTGTGGCAGATGGATATTGGAACCAGAGCTATTCGGAATTATCGTCGTAATGGTTGTTTAATAATTGTTTCTTATTGAGTGGTTATACAATTTAAAATTGGTCAATTTGCTTCTCAATAATTATTATCCTGGTCGTTGGATTTACTCACAAAGCAGCTACACGGGAGGGATGCAATCTATTTCCGCTCCTAACTATGCCTTGTATAAATGGAATAACATAAACGCAGGGGACATAGACCCATCTTCGAGATTTTAAGTTTAGGGGTGGGGTATCAATAGGCGCCCCGTTTTATTTGTCCAACAAGTACTGCTGCTAAAAATATTATATTATACACAAATTAGTAAGATTTTGTTTGGCATTTCGCAGGGAACAAGATTGCTTTCAAGAACAATAAGATTTCAATTTATTCAGTGAGATATATAAAGTAGACTCTATCATTTCGAATGATGAAGTAGCTTGGGTCATATGTCCACATCCATATTTATATCATTTTAGGTTTTAACGCAATATATCAGTATCACCTTGAAAAAACTATTCTCAGTCATATTCATTGGATGATTGACATTTTCTATTTTACGTTTCAATAACATTCATCTTCCAAAAAAGGCACGCATACACTTCATCTACTAGTATATGAGATTAATGTATACTTATGAAAGGCAACAACTCAGTATGAGTAAGCATACAGCTTGTGGCGAGCGAGCTTTGATATAAGATGCTGTGTATGAATGAATATGTTTCACGTTTCCATGGTTATTATGGGAAACATCTTTTTCAAGATTAAACAAGAAGTGAGACGAATAGTAATTAAAACCGTACATCGCAGGGGCAGCGTTGTGTAATGTTGACGATTCCCTCGTGAGAGTACCCTGGGGGTGTTTCACAAAGATTCTAAGTTGAACTTATCTCTAAGTTGAACTTAAATAGGAAGATTTCATTTATTTATTAATTTATTTACTACTTGTCGGATGGAACACCCTTACCAGCACGAGTGCTTTTTGTCATAGGGGTTCCACAGCACCTCTACGCTCCAATAGCGATAACTGGGATGACAGGTGAACTAGATGAAGGTATGTATATTTATCAAAGAGATAGCCCCGAAAAAAAATCATGGGAAGATTTATTTAAAAACATCAGGTATACCTTTGTTCTTTTATTTTGTAAAGCACCTGTTAAGCCGTTATAAAAACATATTAAAAACTTGTAAATATTTTGATAACAAACTCTTAATTGACTTGATAGCCCCGTGATGCATGCGTGACTGAACCGGTGTCATTTGAGAAATCGCAAACCGTGAATGGCTCAACTTGTTACCATACAAGAAAAAGACAATGATGATCAACTGAAAAAAATAATCCTTTGTAGAACTGAAATTGGTCGAATATTTCCCACGCTTTGCCATTGTTTACAAGGACGACAGTTCGGCCTTCTTTTAATAATAAAGTCCAAGAGTGCAATGACTGGCTAGATAGTTCCAAAGTTTAAATGAAATATTGTGATTCTTTTGCATTGTTTAACGGTATCGTTTAACCAAGAAGTTACCTGGTAACTTCTTGGTTTAACAATGTTAAATCTGAGATGCATGTCCCTGCGTGTTATCCGAGTCTGTGATATGGTGTAATAAGGAAGCCCCCCTAAAAATGATCATGAAGTGCCTCAAAGAAGAAAACACCTTTGAGTGACCGGTTTGCCATACTCATTTCCCCAATACCCATTCCGTTAGGAAAATATTGCTTTTTTTAAATTTAGAATTCAAATCTTAAAGATCTTGATAATCAGACGGCGATCGGCTTGTTAACGTCATGGGATTCCTGACTGACCCAAAGGTTTATAATTATGATTGAAGCATGAGCTAAATCCAAGATTTTTTTTTCAAGAATCTAACTACAGATACCCAATCCCTTTAAATAGAGTCTGTTTTAAATGCATACGTTTTTCGATGAAACTTGTTTAACAGGAATAGAATAAGGTAATTATATTCTTAAAAGCTTGTCGTTTGGAATCTCAAATGACCCCACGAAAGGGGCGCAATGGCGGGAAAGATGTGAGAAAAGAGGAAGGGATAAATCAAATGTATGTCATTATAAACATCTGGGTGGATATTCAAAATGTCTGTAAAAAGATGACGACTGTGAGACATACAAACACTTCACTGTTTTTTGCATTTTTGTGGAAAAGCAAAAAAAAAAAAAAAAATCGATATTATAATGATTTTACCTTATCTTCATCATGATCATGGGCTGGAATTGTAATCATTGTGACATACAATGGAAAGTTTTTCTGAGAAATGTTTACATGATGACGGTTTAGATCACAATATTCATATCCTGAAAAAATATCTTGTTTCTTTTGCACATGCATCTACAATCAGGCATGATTGATATTTAATGTTAGAAGGTCGTCTAATGCTTACAATCGCATTTCATGAGGTCATATCAGTTCCGTTCATTTAACTCTTTAGTTATACTGACTACAGAGTTACAACAATTATTGATGCCATTGTTTGTATAATTTTCCAGTAATTTTATCATCATCGTCATCTTTATCATCTTTATTATTATCATCTTGATTATTTTTTTTTACTACATGTATTATTATAATCATGTATTATTAACGACTCCTATAGATAGACACATACAAAACTTACGAAGATAATACATATACGGCATAATGCTATTCCAATGAAATAGTTTCGTAGACTTGAGGGATGTATATACCGACAGACAGGGCATTTTATCCAATGTCATCCCCTCGCGATCCAGGAGTAGAAAAAAGACGTGTTAGAGTATAGTTTTCATTATAATTATCGACAGGAGTACCAGAAGGCCAAATTAATAATAGCAAACTCACACTTGAACTATGTTAACAGCAGCTTCGCTTGTTTGTGGTCCTCGTTTCACTAAAACAGTGTACATGTGAATGAGAGGAATTATATTTTCTTTGTTTGCTACGCTTTAGCGGTTGGACTCACTATGAACATGACGGACAAAGAAAGCGGACAAAATATACAGTTCCTCAGGTAGACAAAGAAACATCCCTTCATTGCTATTATGTAAAAATATGTAGAACAGGTAAATATGCATGTGACACCTGTTCTACACATTTTTACATAATAGCAGTGAAGGGATGTTCCTTTGTCTAAATGAGGAACTTTTTATTTTGTCTGCTTTCTTTGTCCGTCATGTTCATAGTAACTAGCACCAAATTAATCATCGTGTTCTTCATCTTATACACCTATCTCGATAATCTACCATAAAGGCAAATGCTTTGTTTGAGCGGTCATTAATTTTTTGTGTCAAAACTTAATACAATAAATTGACCAAAAGTTGACACTAATGGGCCAAGTGTGAAAAAATAACAGAAATAATAAAATAAATGGCTACTTGTACTTTGATCATTTGAATTAATCACTTTGCTTTAATTATTCAACAGAGGGCTCTGCTGACATCATACATTTTCAGTGTCTTTTAGCCATGTGTGATCAATGGAGTTGGATTACGAAAACAAACATCATTTTTAGATCATGTGTGTTAGAACTATTTGATTGTAAGTCGTTCGGTTTCGGGAAAATTCATTAATAATTTTGTGAATATATATTTTCTTTGGAAAAAATGATTTTATCATTTATTTGGTAATTTTAACAATAGCAAACTTGGATTGGATTAAAAACTTTGCTTGGAGAAGATGATAGTTGACATAAGTGTGAAACTGTGAATACATTTTAGCCCGATTTCACTTTTAAACTTTGAGTATTCGCTTAGTAAACTTAGTATAGAAAGTGAAGTAGATTTAGAGGCTCTACTGTGGATAACTATTCAATGTTTTTAGAAATTGCGAGGAATTTACTAAAATATCATCATTTCAAAGAGTGAAAATACGTTTGAATAGCGGCACGTTTAGATAAACAACTTCTCATGGTAAATCCCACACTCAAATTTGGAACGAGTGGATTCATTTTTAGCCTTCTCTTCTCTAAGAAGTTTTCTCGAACAAGGACTAGAAGTTTATCCGATTCTTCAACAGATGACATCGTTTTTAAATTACCAGAATGTAAAATAAGAAAATGGAACACGGCATCCGTGTTTGTTTTGCCCCGCAATACACTAAGCGATGAAAGTCGGATGATTTGCGCGGCAAAATCCTGAAAGAAAATGGGATTCACGCGGGCTTGATATCAATGTCGTCTGCTAAATCTTTTAGAGCACCGAATATCAAATGAAGTATGTGAAGAGTGTACTGCAACAGAGTTTGAGAAAAACTTACTAGTAAAGAAGAGATCATCACAGAATAAAACTCGGGATTTGGCTCTGAAGAAACAAAATCTTCTTTTCAAGATCAGGATTTGAGAAGACCTGATTGTGTGACCGCGGAAGGACAGTAGGTCTATACTCAAAATAGAGCTCATCTTGCAGTGACAGAAAGAGACGATAAAGAAAGAGAGGGGGAAATGGAGAAGTAAAGGAAGAGAAAGTGGAGGGATGAAATGGTAAATAGGAGAAATAAATGAAAACCACGATTGAAAAGAATTTGAAATAAGAATGAGAAGCACGGATATTCGTTTTAGCAAAAAAGAATGTATATCTAACTTTCAACTTCAAATATTCACATGGTTCCTCATTGTTTATCTGGCTTTAAATTGGGGGCAAAGTCATGTTGAGTCTACAATATTATCTTCAAAATGATATTCGTGTCACAACAAATACGAGGAAAGCAATTAGGCACAGGCCTACACTTTGCCGAACTCTAACAGAGATCAAGAACAACGAAGACAAATCAGACCTTGACCTGCTACAGCGGTTATAACTTAAAGAAAATGGATAGGAAATGAATCGTTAGTTTTCTTTTGGATTTAAGATAAATATATGTAGCCTCAGTTCCACCGAATATACATTTCCCCAGGTCTGATCCTGATATTGCATCTATTCTTCCCTGTTTGTACCTCTTCTTACCAATTATTAAAGAGAAGGTTGGGTTCTGGGAAGAGGTGAACATAATTTGTGAGCGTTATCATTCTTATTATGCAAGTGTGGAAGAACATCAGATAAGACATGTTCCCTGAAAAGCAGGGCTCTTCAAATGCCTTCATATTATAAATATGTAATGTAACATCTTAAAACTCGGGGTAGGATTCTTCTTGTAGTCATATACATTTTCTGTGTATAGTGTTTGTAACTTTACCAAGACTTGGCCAAACTTCTTATCAATTTGATGATTCCAGAACCTTGCAATACACACAAGTATATGTTAGATGATCTACCTTTTCTGGTCGATTCGATACCGTTTCTTTCACAATGCAATCGCATTACCAGAACTCAACTTCATCTTTTAAGTAGGTAATAACTCGCGCATGGGTGTCTATGTTAAAAGGTACAGACCAGTTCTGGTCATGCGATTGCATTGTGAAAGAAACGTTTTGGAATCGATCAAGAAAGGTTGATCATCTAGCATATAGGTATTGGCGTGTATTGCAAGGTTCTGGAATCATCACAATGATAAGAAATTTGGCCCAGTCTTGGTAAAGTTACAAACACTATATACAAAAAGATGTATATGGGACTACCCTACATCTATCCAGTCCTAATAGATATCAAATATATCAACTTGTAGGCGGTTTCCTGGCAAAATTTGTATCATCACGTATTAGTCAAAACTTATTCTTTCACATGATTGGTAATAAGAGCTTCAATTTTATTTTTTTGAAATGGAGGGGTTTCCAAAATTACCTTTACCTTTAAGAGTACATTGTTCTTGCACATGGTTAATGCTGTTTATTTTTTCTATCTAAAAGAGATCCCAAGACCCAAAATACGAGCAATAGATCCCCAAAATTGTTTATTTGCAATAATTTGTTACTGATTGAAATTTCATCATGTAAATTTTAGATGGTAAACTTTTGAATAACATGTGTTGCATCTCTCTTACGCACATTTTTTAAATGTATTTTTAATTTTAAGAATTATTAAAAATATTTTTACATCCTCTGTATAGATTCATTTAACGAGGATCTGCATGTTAATTAGTTTGATATTTTATATGTATTGCTTCTTCCTTAGGTAAATATGGTGTTTGTGTTTTTATTCATTATTTGTTTAATTACAAGGGCCTTGAAAAAGGATAGCCACTGGCTGAAGCAAATATCTCCGTGCTGATTTTTTTTAAAAAGACGATAAAAATTAAAAAAATGAAAAAAGACAAAATAATTCCAGGTTTATATTTTATTATTATTTATGGTCTGGTGCTGATCATTTTCATTCTCTTTTCCTCCTTCTCTCTACAGACTACAGCCCTTCCCAGTCTGTCATTCAAATCAATTATCATGACAACAATGAAAAATGAGATATAACTCTTTGCATAAGGATGGTTAAAAACAAGCCATAACAAATTTGTTTGCCAAAGAAGCAACTTGCACGCGGTATTGTTGACTTTTCACAGCATATAGGTGTGCGTTACAGCACTTGTTTTATCATCGAGTAAACAGGATAAAGATTGATACAGATTTTAGGGGTTGACTTTGCAGAGGTGAAGGTGTATTGACATAATTGGATATTTTGAGCCATGGTTAAAAAGAAAACAGAAAAAGAAAAGAAGAAAGAATAAAAAGTATTTACACTATAATAACAATAATAATGACAATAAAGCCTTTACAAGCTACCAGTGTTCATTCAAATAACATACAATTGTTTTTATACCAACACTTCTTATAATGATTTATACTCTTTAAAAAAAAAAGGATTATCATTTATTTTAACCTACCGCTGTTCAGGCGTACCAAGGCTGTATTTAAGGGACCATTTCTCTTTCTTTTCATTAAAAATCATGTTTCTCTGTAAAACACAAATAAACACACACACACATAAACACACACACACACAAACGCACACACGCACACACACACGCACACTTTAAAAAATTCTTTTGTTTTATTCCTCCAAATGTAATACAAACAAGAACAACATACAATTGAATAAAATATATAAATGTTTTCAATATTAATTGCTTATATTGAATAATTAAACAAAAACTCATTTGCAGTATGTATAACTAGTATACTTAAAGTACATAAACATAATTAATAAGTAAATTGTACATGTTATTCACTCTATATGAAATAAACTTTATCAAATCTGACGGTTATTTACACAGTTTCTCTCTCTCACACATACGCACACACACAAATGATTATATTATGTGATTTATGTAATACATTATGTGTTTTATATTCTCGCATAAAAAATACACACATACGCACAAAATGATAGGTAGTATAATTATGTAATTCATGTAATACATTATGTGTACATGTATTATATACTCACATAAACACACACACACGCACACACACACACACACATGTGCACAAATGGTATACAAAATAAATGTATATGATTCAAATAATACATTATGGGTAGCTGATGAAGAAAATGGCCTACAAAAGGAAATTGTGTAGCTTGATGAAACGACAAGATAAAGGCAATGACAAGTCCCAACAAGTTAGGGTCTGGTGACGAAAGAGATAGACTTTTCACCTTAGCGAGGTCATGACGATATTTGTCTTCTCATCTGCCAGGTATAAACTGTTGTTTGTAAATCCCATTGTTATTGATATCTGTATCATTGATAGCAGACATGCTGTGAGACCACGCCCCCTCAGACGGAGGAACGTGATCAGGATCTGTGATTGTTGGACGCTTAACCTGCCGAACTCTATGACTTCAAACTTGTTTTTCGTGTTTAAAAAAAAATCTTTCTCTTTCCTTTTTTCTTGTATTCTTTATTTTCTTCCAGGATGTTCAGTTTATATACGGAATGTCTCTTATGAACCTTTGATTACTATACTATGGTACTATTGTTTTCATTACTGCGAAGATATACCTCGAACAAGTTTGATGAACACAAAGGTATTTTTAAACAATTGTGGTATTGATAAAGGGTCCAGGTATTATTCATATTTTGACAGTAAGATGTCTAATTATTTTTACCATTACATTTCTTTTAATTAATAAAATGCTATTCTCTTAACTAGGGATGGAACTCCTTTACGTTTACGTTTGCCTCGTGAAATTTACCCACACATCGCCATTACTCTTCAGAGAATTACTTGAATCCAGTCAGTCCACATTCAAAAGCATATTATTGGTTGATAATAAACAACTGAAAGCAAAGCCAAATGAAGCATTGAGTCGCCCTTTAAGGTTAAAACAAATGTGATATAAAAGCATGAAGACTTTTGTATTGGTTACCATTGACAACCAAGGGAGCGTCTGCTGTAGACTTGGTGAATGAAATAAAATATTTTCTCATTTAAAAGAAGAAATTAACGATAGATGTCGCTCTTTGTATTAGATTTGTTGAGAAAAATCGAATAAAAAACATGACTGAGCGATGGCGTATCATTCCCGGGAGACTAACAGCCCTCGAGATCCATTGCATAGAGAGAGAGAAGTAAGAAACTTACAAAATATGAATTCGAAAAAAGAAGAAAAGGAAGAAGATAACATAATATTGAAAGCAAAGATGTTCATCAGGAAAAATATAGAAAAGTAAAGAAATGAATAGCTAAACGCAAAAAATGCATGAGAACAGATATAAGAAGAAAGATGAAAAAGGGAAAAAACATGTCATAAAAAAAAGAAGAGTAAAATTGCTTTGGCATTTCTCTTATAACGCTTATTATGAATTTCGTGCCGGGTTTGAGAGGACCCCCGGGGTCCTTTTCTTCGTAATTCCATTTGTTTATGTAATTTGTTGCTTTTTTCGTCATTTGTTTTCTTCTTTTATAGGCTACTTGTATCTTTTTCACTATAAATTTGTAAAATTCTATGTATTTTTTCATGTGTATGCATTTGCATTTCACCTGTTGGAATTTTGTTTTTTAACAATGTTATGCAAATAAGTGAACCGAATCGAACTGAATTATTAAATGTCAAATACAATTATAAAAAAAGCATCCAGTTATCTGGGCCAAACCATTTCGCCGCATGTAAGTGCAGATGTAGACAGGTTAGGAAATAATGCTCATTTGTTCACAATCTTACATTGTCCACAACTCATTTTATTTAAAAAGATGAAACAAATTCATAAATATTCTTAACATTTTCTTTAAATCGTGATTGTCCAAAATCATCAATACACTAAGTATCTTTTCTACAAATAAATCAACCGATTTGAATATGGGCTATAGAGAGTCTCTTTCGAAATGTAAAATTGCACCACGCAACGTTATACCCAGTATACATGTGAGCCTTTGAAGGGATCTGGTAACTTTGTCTCAGTTTCTGAAACAAAATCCTGGACTTTGCTCATGCTGCAATGATAATTTTAAACCTTGAGGTCAGTCAGGAACCCCATGAATTTTACAAGCCGATCGCCTGTCTGATTATCAAGATATTAATGATTGGAATTACAAATTTTGAAAAACGTTTGCCAAACGGTTTTTATAACACTACAATCTATTGGGTTAAACGAGTATTGTAATACCGGTCACTCATAATGTTTTAAAACTTTTTTGAGGCACTTCTTGATCATTTTGAAGCGCGATTTTTTTTTTTAGGGCTTCAATATTACACTATATCACAGACAACTGGTTAGACGTAGGGTCGTGCATCTCAGATTAACATTGTTAAGCGATGCCTTTAAACATTTCTAGCGATAGCATCAGAAATATGGAGCTGGGGTCAAATAAACACAACACTTGACATTCACCTTCTACTCGGAGAGGAACACCAATGAGACGATATGTTCACACGAGTGTCGTATTGCCAGTGACATGAAATAGATGATGTTTCATCACTGGAATGTGGTTGATAAGCATGTTGAACCCGTAACACCACCTTTCTCTAATCAACGCGAGGGAAGGGAGAGGAAGAGAGCGGGAGAGGGAGGGCGCTGGGAGGGAGAGGGAGAGAGAGAGAGAGAGAGAGAGAGTGAGAGGAAGAGAAAGACATAGAGAGAGAGAGAAGGGGATTGTTGGGGGAAAACGATTTTTAAAAATAGAAAGAGAGACGAAATGAAAGAGGGGGGAAGAAAAGAGAGAGAGAGAGAGAGATAAAGAAAGAGAGAAAGAGAAAGAGACTCACATATAGAGGGAGATGAGTTCGATACCGAGAAAAAAAAGGAAAAATAGAAACAAAGACATAATGAGAGAGAGAGAGAGAGAGAGAGAGAAGGGGGGGGCGGGACAAATTGTAAGACGAAGATGATGCGATCATCTCCTGCACCCCCTCCCTCTCGCTCGTTTTGGTCCCTCGCATTTCATGAACGTCATAAGGCTACACCTGCCCTAAAACTGGGATCACGCTACTGATTTTTTGTATAGCTATTTGTCTCCTACTTATCTTTTTCCATGATGCCTAGGAATTAATTTCCACTAGGTCTATATCCCCTGGATGCCGCTTAGTCAAATTTCTGTCCCAGCAGACGATCACTTAACTCGGTCGTGAGAAAAAAAGGCGCGTTTTTTGTGTGGAGAATACCCTTACACGGCAGCATTTCAACAAATTTAAGCACGGTAGGTGACACACAAAAACAGGAGTCAAATTCACAACCGTGTTCTCATGATATAGACCTACATTTCCACCATCCTAGCATGTAAGAGGGGAGTTTGCTTGCCTTGAGTAAGACGAAACAAAAAGAAGAAGAATATGCGTGTGGGTGTGTGTAGGTGGGTGGGTGGGTGTTTGCGTCTGTACGCGTACGAGTAGTTTCTTTTCCTCTTCTTTTATATAGAACCACAGAAAATTGCATACAAATTTACAGTGAATATTTAGTTTGAAAATGGAAATGAAAATACTTTTACTGTGCATTTATATTTTAAAAATATGTTTTTAAAAGGCATTATCCGAAAGTTTCAGGCAAATTCAAATTTTTTAATATTTCTCAAAACGTTTTGAAAGAAAAAGAAAAATACTTGCAAAAAAATTCTTAGGAGAAATACATGTATAATGTTTTGTTTTTTTTTATCGATGTTTGATGTCCAAACACTGGTCGAAATTTCAAGAAAATTGATCTGATTCTTTACAATAATGCCAACAAAAGGTATTTGAGAACGAACAGAATTATGTATTACATTAATATGCTGGAAATGTGAACGGGAATACATTTCAATAAACAATCACAAACAAAACTTTCTTAACAAATCAACTTTAGGCTGGTATTCTTTCCATTCTCTACACGCATAGCTCGAATATGACTTAGCTATGGAACATTGTTTCTAACTTAGCCAGTTTCGACTCGCAAATTCGTGCGCTGTCAGATTATATTTGAGTTGGTCGATAAATTGCTACCTGCTGACACTATAATGCTCGCATTCGACGCTGGAACCTGATACGTGCTATACTCTTACCTTACCTCTAACCTTCCTAACATGTATAAAAGTAACAGGTACCTGAGAACGGTGTGGTTAACACGTTAATGAATCAATATCGCTGACATTCCTAATCTATTAACCACACTGTGATATCTGATTTGTTATATTTTCCCATGCAATGCCAGGCTCGTTCCTTCGTTTACCAATATTTCCTTTATCAAAATAAAGTTAGTCAACCTTTTTGTGTCTGTAATTGACGCAGGAGGTCGCTTTAAATTCATAAATTGGTGATAATTTTTTCGAATCTAACAATAAAGAGGCTTGGGCGAAGTATCAACAATTTGTACGGCAATTTGATTAATTCCAGGGTGCATGCACATATTTTGGAATTTTGAATCTTCGTGCGTATATA
>BEXV01000226.1:65867-77979 GCA_003118195.1 Hemicentrotus pulcherrimus | reverse complement strand
CCCCCCCCCCACTTCACCGTCCCTTCTGAAAATTGAAGGACATTTTTAACTCCGAAATTTGTACCTCTGACAATTTTACCTCTGACCTCTGACATGTTTCCCCCTGATATTTTTACCTGGCACCATAAAAGGGGATACAACAAATTACTGAATTGATGACGAAATCTGATAAATAATAGTGATATTTTAATGAATTCATTTTTCAAGGAAAATTCGTAAGGTAATATTTAACATTTTTGGCAGTGTCGTGAAGCTAGTTAACTTGTTTATTAATCTATTAATCTGTCGTAAAATGAAATTTTGAGAAAAAAGAACATCGTTTAGTAATAATAGAAAAAAGGTTACAAGCAACAATTATGTTTAACTTGTACGGATTCAACAATACATCACAAATTAAGATTACGTGAGTAAATTCAACTCAGATCAAATCATGTCAAACACTTTATTAGTGAAATAATGTTCAAAGAAAAAACTTTAAAGTAATGCAGGGTATATCTCTCATTAAAAGGGATAGTTGAGCTCTGTTTTCAGACCGCAAATGCCTTCAAAGTGTATGTTTATTGCTCTTATTCTTATCTATAACATTTCTAGTGCTCTTTTAGGTCCTACAATTGCTATGAACGGTTAATTTTAGACCCCAATTTAGCCAATACGATCATCCAATACAGCTCCACTTGAAAAAATAACATGATGACCGTTAATTAATGTTTTATAGTCCAGCTGGTTGTGCGTAATTTAAGCAACACAAAAATGCCAACAAAAGAGTTAACATTTCAACTGTTTTTTCAAATTTTTCAAAATATCATATATTTGTGGTGGTACGCAATTGTTATATTTATGGATATTTCAGCTGTCTCTGAACCGATTTTGATCAAACGAAGATGACTTTGTCATTTAAATATTATGTTCTTTCAAATTTGACACTCAGTTTTTCAATATCTCACACAAAATTATTTTGGGTAGCGCCCTCTGCAACAGAACTCAACTATCCCTTTAAGTATTATAATTTGGTGTTAAATTTTAAGGAGTGTTTTCGTTCGTCGAATCAATGGATGCATACCACCTTGTTAGTGGGCATTATCATGGACAAATTTAGTTACCGTTGATATAAAACGTGGTTGGATGTCATATTTCATTATAAAATGTAATATAAAAATAGAAGATTTATTTGGTCAGATTGTGTTGCTGTTGTTGTTACGTTGTTGCAATTTTGGATGACCTTTTATAATTACAGGAAGGTTATTTCAAACTTTTTTAATTGAATGGTTTCTTGGGAATACTGTTAAAGACAGCTCCAGGGCTGAATTACATTCAGCTTAAATAAAAGCCCGTGAAATACACAGCAATGTTAAAACAAGTGTGACACAACGCTTGCCGGAAGCATTCAAAACATTAATAAGATATGATATCATAACAAAAACTAAGTATGACCAATATTATTCTCAAATTTGACACTTGTAGTGAAGCATCAGAAATGATAGTACACGTAGGCTTACATGTACGCCATCCTTGGGGGGGGGCAGATGATAAGAGCATTCCGTTCTTAAAATACTCATCGATTGGAGATAGTAGGATAGAAGACTTAAAAGTTTGAAAGTATTACTGGCGATACCTGTCAACCACTATCCGTCACGCTCCCTGCAGTTCTGTTTGTGTTTATGAAAAGATTAGGATTAAAATTGGAAAGGGATTAAAGGCGATGAAGACTCATTAGATTTCGTCTACAAGTCCGTATAGCAAAAGAAGCGGATTGGAAATCCTGCAAGTTTACCCCAATTATAAAATCTTTACCGGAAACAAATTCGTTTGGATAGAACTTGCAGGGATCCGAAAAGGTTTTAGAAGTGATAAATGGGTTTTAGCACACTGCTGCTACAAGCAGAACACTACTACGTCAACTATTTTTTAACCATGCACTTCTACTACTTCTACGTCTGCTGCTAAATCCCATGCTACTGGCCATAACCATCAAACCTAGTAAACCAGGTCAAACAGCCACATTATTAGGTACAAATGTAGACTTGTAGAGTATAGTGAGGTGCGGATGTAGGTAAGTGGGTTGGTGGGTAAGGGATAATCATGGTTATATGGAGATCAAATATAGAACAAAATCGATAATTTAAGACGTAACTTTCAAGTCATTTCTCACATGTACTTTTGTGTATTAAATCAATGTTATTTTCATTTAAAAAATCATTGTGGTTTGGCGACAAGATGTAGAGAAAAAAGAATGTTGTTGAAACATACAATATGATGTAGTGATGCTATCTTTCATTACATTTTGAGGATAAAGGTGTCCATTTCTTTGCCTCGCAATTTTTTACTTTTCGATAATTCAAAATAAAGATTTCAAATAAATACATACCAATAGCAAAATGTGGCATCAGTGCCTAAAATCATGTAGTGTGCATTTTCAAACTATCACGAACTAAAAGATCGTTTTACTCATTGTATTCTTAGTGTAAGCATTTCAATTATGGGACTCCAAAATCCTTGAAAAGGTGAGAACGGGAAGATCCTCTTTTGACATAAATACGGCAAAGAGCATAACCGGAGATAGCTCATCTTGACATCTGACAGTACTATAGAGCTGGAAATCACCAGACTAACATCCATAGCCATATTCCCAACTTAGGGTATGTATAGTATAGCCCTTGCAGCCATCTCCGATGAAGAAACAAATTAGGCTTTTACTTAAAAGATGAGACAATAAAGCAAATATTTTAAAAATGAAGACTTTGTAGTTGATAGGAACTGAGAATTAACCACCCCTGCAGTACGAATTAATAACAGTTCTCATGAAGCGACTGATGTTCTGTCGGAAAGTTTTGTGGACATTATGTCCTGAGTTCGAAACGAAGTAGGGGAGAGATTTGAAAATCCTACTTCAAAATATATTTTATAAAAAAATAATATTGAAGACCTTTCAAACCTACTTATTGAGATAACATCTAACAATTAGACATGGCAGTTTAACTTATCAATTTGTATTTTTTAAAAAACGTTATATCAAATGAATTATAGATGATTTTAAACGTTAGTATGCCAAAAATTTAATTGAATTTTAATCAAAACATAGGAGTAATTTTAAAATTAATTTGTGTACTACCCATGCACGATATCATATTATCTCGATACTAATGATCTTTAGATCATTTTGATGAGTTGAAGAAAATGCCTTTTGTTAGGTCGGGACAATCAACACACATTAGCCCTAACCATAACTCAGAATTATATTTATATATAATGGAAATCAAGACGATTTGGTTACCTTTTGATTCGATTCTTCATTTATTAGTCTCAACTTGAGCCACCTCGTGGAATTAACAAATCAAATCAGATAATTGCATATTCGTAACACTTTTTTAAAATAAATCATCTGAAAATTAACAGAAAACTCCAGCTACGAGAATGACTATCAACACAAACACAGAAACAAACAAGCAAAGCAAAACAAGGAAAAAGAATTTTACACACACTCTCCTGCCAAGCATACAAAATCTAATAGAGGTCGTAAGAACCTAAGCATCACAATCTTTAAAAAAACAAAAACAAAAAAAAAACATTGTCTCAATATTTTTCAAGCGAATAACATCAAACGAGTCTCATATTCACTGTCTGAAAAGTCTGACGAAACTCTTTACTTTTATTCAGTAAAATCTCAAAAAGTATCAGAAGGGTGCGTTCACACACAATTCGATATACAATGTTTTGAAAGAAGATCGTCTACATAGAAGATGCTTTGCATAATTATAGACATATGTTTTATTTGAAACAGCCACGCATTTATAAAACTAAACTACATCATTTCATCATATTATATAAAAAATGAATCATTGATGCAAAGACAAATTTATGAAACTAATATGATCCCACATACCAATTACAAAAATAATTTACGCACACACACGCACTCAAATCAATCGATTTTTTAAATTCAGTTCTAGTAAACTGATAAAGGTAGGCTGAAATATGTGTTTCTACGTACGTTTTTTTTTTTTCTTCAATTGATTAACACAAATTTTGTCCTCTAGGCAATATTCATAATTTCCCTAAGTATACGATATTGAGAATTTTTTTTTACATTTGCCGCAATATGCGCAAGATGTTTTCAGATGTCTCGAATGACCCTACGTCCTCAAATCATAATTGACATTAATGAGGATTAATGCCTCACAAAAGGGCACTAATATAGCTGATCGACACGATTTTTATCCTGGGGCCTCACAGTAACGAGGCCATTGCAGCCCCTTCCACAAATCCCCCAAAACGAAGAAAATGCAATCAATTGTCAAAAAATCATTGCATTTTCCTCCGGCCCCCAACAGGAAAAATTCCTATCTGTGGCCATGATTGGAACCATAATGCATGGCCCTACAGAGGAATTTTTAGAAGAAGTTATGTAGCGTTGTTGGTAGCTTTTCCTATCGAGCTCATGAGCCGACCGCTATTCAAAAATATTGTGTACATTGAGTTTACAAATATTAATTTCATCTTGAACAAAACAGATCAGTTCAAATCCAGCTAATGAAATATTAAGTATGTGAATTCGGCATGCTTTTGTTTTATTCATAGATGCTTACGTTAAATTGCAACTTTACATTGTAACATTATCTGCAATTATATTTGAAGAACTTATATGATATAAAATATGGCATTGAAATATACGGATAATTTTCATACAAAATAATCACACAAATCATCATCCAGTAAATATTGTATTTACTGGATGATCTTCCAGTAGAGAAGCAACAAAGACTGTACATTAGAAAGGTTTATCAGATGCATACGAGTCCAAATTGTATTACAATCTCTCGCGATGTCTTGTTCTAAAAACCTATGATGAAGAGAACATTGGAATGAAATATAATACATCCTATCAAGCGTTGCATTCAAAACACCTTTTCTGTTGCTAAGGAATGGTTACCAAGGACGCCACGTGACCTTGGGACTAACCCCCAATTCATTGACGTCACATCTTTCATTTCTTTCGGGACCATTGGCTGGTGGATGAGGGGCTATTGGAAGTTGGCCTACTGGTCGATCAGGGATAAACCGGGAACGATGCGGTGATCGACAACGGGTCGCGGTCGGTCGCATATCGGATCTAGAGACACCAAACTTATTGATAACTTCATTGGAACCTATCCTAGAACGGGGTGCGGGTGGGGTAGTATTTTGTACCCCTAATGGTTCTTTGTCGTGAGAGATCGCGGTGCGTCGACGCTTTCTTGCGTATGAATTGACGGATGGGGTTCGGAAAGGGTTACTTGAAGAAGTCTCACTATGGGTAACAGGTTGTTGGCTAGCGGGTGCAGGGGCTGCAAGACTGATAGAATGGGTGTTCTGGACAGGTATCAATCCCGATGTGGGTATTAGTTGGGGAATAGTAGTTATCGAAGGAGCTACACACCGAAAGGTGTTCTGATCAGGAGAGGATTTGGTGACATGAGTTGTGCTTTCAGTCATAAATTCTGTGTTTACTGGATGTGAGCGAGATTGAGTCCGTGATGGTTGTTCGATTGGGGTGGTTCTTGGTGAGGGGGATGGGGATGTGGTTGATGGTAAAATCGGAGGTGTGTTGTCATGTGCAAGTGATGATGTCGACGACGATGACGATGATGAAGATGATGATGACGATGATGATGATGATGAAATAGGGTGAGAAATAGAAAATGAAGATGGAATCATACATGGATTTATGTCACATGATTCAGAATCATCTAAGTAAGAGTTGTTAGTTACAGTTGGCACAGAAGCTTGACTTGACATCACCGACTGCCTTGGTTTATCCGTCGAATCCATCGTGGGGTCAGGAGCAGGGGGACGATTGCAGGTCGATGGTGGTGTGTGGAGAAAAGCAAACCCGCCACTCTCCGAAGCAACAGCACTCCCTAACAAGTTAGATGCGTGCCCGTTACCAGGGGCAACTGGAGTCAGCACCACATGCGTTGATGGTGAGAGAGATGGGATGTTTGAGAGTACTGTCGATGGTTGGAGCTGAGCCGGTGAGATGGTGGGAGAGCTTGCCGCGTAAATCGGGATCAGATGAGTCGGTATTTGGCCCGAATACACAAGATTCCCTGGTAAGACCAATTTAATCTCTTCGCCTGCCATCGGACCAGACGGATGGACTGAAGGGCAAGCCATCGGATCAAGCGTAGCTACACTGGCTCCTTCAGAAAACACAATGGATGACTGGACTAGGTTTACAAGTCCTTCTCCTCCAGTCTCTTGATGCAACCTGGAAGCTGCCGCATCAGGGGGTTTCAATGACGTCATAGAAGGCATTTCGTTTGCCATGTAGAACTGCAATGTCGGGATGTGATTCGAATGACTGATATTGGGAGTGTCTGCAGCATTCTTCTGTTCTTGAATAGTCATTCTCTCTGCTCCTGTGTTGTTATCAGTAACTCGTGTGACGAGATGGTCTAGGAGACTGGATTGGAGATGACGTTCACTTGCTTCCCTGTTCATCAAATTTTGAAGAATAGCGGCTTGATTAGGAGCATGGTTTGTGTTGCTGGTTGCGTTAAAGTATCTGGAGACTTCTCGCATGCATTCTGCGTAGCCAGTCTGGTATTGGGCAATATTTACTTGTTCGTTTTGTGAACCAATGCCTGCAAAATCAAAGATGAACAAGAATTTGTAATTCACCTAAAATCGGCGCCTATTTACTCAATCATTGGATTTTTAGAAGCCCCCCCCCCCCCGCTTCGGTTTCACTTTTATATATATATTTTTTTTGTCAAATGATTACGTATGAAAAAGAATATAAAACTTAATATTTCCCTCTTACAACTTAAAGGAGTTTATGTATCATTTCTGTAACCTATCTATTTCATGATTTTTTTTTTCTTCACAAAATTATAACGATTGAACAGATGCTTTGCAGTGCATTTGAAAGTTTGCTCAAAATAACTGTCATGTTATATATTATTACCATTTTTATCATTATTCTTCATATATCTGTTATAAGTATTACTTTCGTTATTAAAATTAGTAGTAGTATCATCATTATAATTATTATATCATAGTTGTCATAGTTTCTCACCTGAAAGTTGTTGTCGATGGATTGATCGCAGATATCGTACTGTCATTTCTAGAATATCAGCCTTCTCCAGTTTGGAATGACGAGGATTCTGAATAAAAATACATATAATATATAATGACAACGTTACCATGGTAATTTTGGCTCTTTTTTCAAGGAAAATCTCCAATATTGTAATCTTTTGCTGTAAACGTTTCTATTTGATTTGGCCTATAATGACTTGTTCTCTTTCTTTTTCCTATCATAATCAAATGGTACTTTTTTTTTAAGTTCTTTTATGCAGTTTCATCTTTTGGACTACTGCGCCTTGAGCATTTGATTTCAAGTGGATTTGATTATGTTTTATATCATTATTATTATTATCGGGAGCGCCAGGAGGGTCAAGTCTGACTGACATGAGCGCTATACAAGAACCCACTATTATTATCATCATTATTATTATTATTATCATTATTATTGATATTATTATTATCATCATCATTATTTTCATTATTAGAAGTAGTTGTAGTAGTAGTATAGTACGAGAACTAGTAGTATCATTTTCTCTTGTTATTTTTTCTTCTTCTTCTGTTTGATTAGTATTATTATCATTATTATCAATGTTATCTGAAATATAATTCTTATAAATGGTATTTCTCCGTTTGATTGAGACGAATTTAAGAAAAATGATACTGAGGAAAAACGGGATTTCTTTCTAATCTAATCTTATGATATTTATAATCTAAATAACAGAGGGTGCATCTATTCCGTCATTCTTTAGGTTCCCCAGTGTCAGGAGGAGCTGTTAACAGCCGAATGCAGAATAATTCAGCGTTAATTCATGTCTTCATTTTTCTTAGCTATTATTCTGAGAAACTTGTATTGGGCGATTTTAAAAATGGAAAATTCCCACAAGTAGATCACTTGTTTTAACAGCTGTATATGTAATAAATGAGATTGTGCATCACAGATTCTACGCCCCTTTTAATAAAGTACTTCCACCCCTTGCTATTTATCTATTAACACCAACGATAAAACCTGTCAGAAAACAGAAGAAGATATACCCCCTACCTATCCCAGAGGGGTTCCGCCCCATTTCTCTACCAAACAACTCCCCTCTGACGAATCAGACCAGATCACATCATGCCTGAGACCCAGGTTGCAAAGCTAACAGTTTGTTTGGGTTACGGGATAGATAATACAGCCTAACATGTCTAGTGTGCAGTGTTTACAATTCTCATGCCTGGTATGGTATTCAAACAACGTCCCACCTGTACAGTTATATCTATTATTCGATTTTTTTTTCTTCTTCTTTTTCTGTCAGAAGTGAACTCAGAATGAGTCATATTGCTAATATTTTCGGCATTTATTTTCCCACGACCTAGTTCGTGTGGTTTGATTTTTTTTCCCTCTGTCATCTCGGTCCAAATACAGATTGTCTAAAGTGTGTTTATGGTTTGTCGATTTTCACTACTCATACAAAAACAAAAATGAATTGATATGATAAATACAAAGTGGGAGTGCACCCAAGGTCATTAATATATCATTTTTCCAGGCATATTCACTTTATAAACAAAATATATGATTTTATTTTGCATGTGAGATTATGATTTTAACCTATATGTTTTAATATGATTAATAAAAAAGTATAAGCCAATTTTTGACGGTTGTTTCCTTATTAAAAATGATAGTGCTCATTATCTGCCTATAATCAATAATACCCAAAGTGCACAGAAAATATTAGGATTTTGAGAAAAGTAATTTTTGCAAAACTTTAAAAAAAAAGGATGAAAAAACTAACATATTAGATTCAGGAAGGTTTCAAATTTCGTCCAGAAGATAAATCAAAATCTTTTTTCATCAAAGATGTGGTGGGAAATTAGATTTTAAAACAATATGGTGGTGGATTTAATCTGTTGAGGCAAATTTATTTAGATGGATCACTTCGTTTTATTTATTTTATTATTTTTGTCACATATCTTATATTTTTTCATTGTTATTTATTTTATTTGTTCTGTTTTGTAAATTTATCTTTAAACTTTTATCAGTGAAAAACGAATTTTCGAATGGATAGTTAATACTTAATTGCAATTGCAATTTCAATTTCATTTATTGACGTGTGTTTCTTGAAATGCAAATAAAAAAAAATATGGAGGCTGCAAGAATAATCATGCGATGTTATATGATTATTGTTGCCACTAACCTTGCGTCACATTAATTCTTGCGTCACTGTCTTGCGTCGGTTTACGGTTTTTAGGTAATAGAAATGAAACGGGAGAGAAATAATTCTTACATTTTTATTGAGAGCATCGAGCACCAGATTCTTCAGCTGTAAAAGACTGTCATTAATACGAGCTCGACGTCGCTTCTCCATCTGGGGCTTCAACGACTACGGGAAAAACAAAGAAATGAAGAAAGAAAGTTATCAACAAGACAGCATTATTCTAACAAACCATTTTTCACTTAAAAAGAAAAACAAAGGCAATCAAATGAACAACAACGACAACAACAATAATAACAACATGAAACAGTAAACGTTTGCCCTATCGTATGGTGTCAATCTACACTGTTGGTCATAATGGTGGAATAATTATTTTTACCCCCAATTTATTGAATGATTTTGACAATGATGTATTCCTAATAGATCTAGATAATAATATACATTCTCAGATTTGATTGAATGACAATTGGGGAGCGTTTGTTTTGCGTGACTGCTAGAACATGGGTGTGCTAATATGCTTCCTTAAGTCATAACTGACAGTAATGGGGATTAATGACTCACAATAAAAATGCAATAATTTTTCAATAATTCATTGCGTTTTGCCCCGAACCCCAACATAAAACAAATCTTCTATGTGGGCATGCCTTGAACCATAATGCATTGCCCTACAGAGGATTTTTTTCCTGTTGGGGACTCGGGGAAAATGCGATGAATTATTGAAAATTTATTGCATTTTCTTGGTTATATGAGTGCCCTTTTATGAGGCAATAATCCCCTTTATCGTCAGTTATGACTTCCCCTAGTTGATTAGCATAGTAGCTCATACATGCTTTAGCAGTCACGCAAAAACAAACACTCCCCAATTGCAATTCAATTAAATCTGAGAATGTATACTATTATCTAGATCTATTAGGAATAAATCATTGTCAAAATCATTCAATAAATTGGGGTAAAAATAATTATTCCGCCATTATGGTCAACAGTGTATCTTCAGCATTGGATATGGGGCAGGGGATGATTATCGCTCTGACTTTTTATAATCCTTCCATTCCAATCATTTCATTTCATTCATTTATTTTCTAGAGAAACAAGCATTTATTATCCAATCATAAAATCATTATTGTCTGTTTGTCTGTCTCCCTTATCTCCCTGCCTGTCTGCCTCTATGCCCCCCTCTCTCTATCTCTATCTGTCTTTCTCTCCCTGTCTGTATCTATCTTATATCTCACTTCCTTGTCATTCTTACTGATTTTCATTTGATATTCATCATACTTTCCCTTTCCTTACCCTTGTTCTCCTTCGTAAGCTTACGTTTCTCAGACAAATTTCCCCTCCAAGAAACACGGCGTTACGCCACTTTTAATATTTTCTTTCGTAAAATCGTCATGTCTTACTAATCAAGTGTGCCGGTAAAAATTCGAAGGAGAAGTGAATAATGCACGAACCATTCAGCGCTTTGAATCGTTGCTATGGTTACTAGCCGCCTAATCGAACGTGAACCGTTTGTATTTTAATGAGAGAAGAAGCCTTTCCAAATAGCAGGAAATTATCCATGAAGTCATTTTAGTCACATTAGTTTAGCTATAACGGTGAAGAGAAGGAGACGAGGACGTGGTGAAAGGGGAGGTTGTGGAAGGGAAGGAGGAAGAGGTGGAGAGGAGGAGGGCAAGGAGAAGGATATGAAAAATGAAATAAATGGAGATGCGAAAAGGGAAGTAGACAAGGAGAGAATGCATCAACCTGTAACATGCTTTGTTTTTATTTTTGTTTTACCTCTGACTTTACGTCTGACATTATTACCTCTGATATTTTCACCTCTGACATTTTTACCTCTGACATTTTTGCCTCTGACATTATTACCTCTGACATTTTTACCTGGCACCGTTTCTATTCGTTTAACAGATTTTTACTGCCCCGTTATTCGGACTCAGGCTTGCACGCCCACAAAGTATACACATGCTGCACCTCAAAGAAAGCATTCCAGAGAGGCGCTATTTTACAGAAACTCTCAACATAATCCTGCGCATACAGCGATGACTTTCGCATTGCATCCTACCGGGTACCCATTTAACACCTGGGTGGAGAGAGGGAAATGTGGAACTTTATGTCTTGCTAAAAACTTAGTGCCGGGCTGGGATTCGAACCCTTTACCCTTGAAGCGAGAGTCAGGTGATTGGACCGCTGTACCACGTCACCTCTACAAACACGACTCCGTGTCTCCGATACGTACCCTACTAGGTGGATGTTGCTCATCGGTAGGCATCGCTCTTCTCAGATACGTCTCTCGCAGGATGAGAACCTATTCTTCAGTTAAGAAATTCGATTTAAATAATTCCACGATATCACTCCAAAAGGAAACGTGGAAAAGCAGAAGTGTGCTTCTCTTTAAGTTTAGAGAAATAACGAATACAATTTTGTAGGAACATCCAATGACTGAAAACGAGGCAGACACCTTGTGAACGTCATACTATTCCACTGAAGAGCGAAGGTCTACTTTCAGAATCAAAGATTATAAACTTCTGTTTTCTTCCATGAGATTTATATTCTACTAAAATTCTCATCCGTATTACTGTCATGGTGGGAAATTCTGAAATCAACCTAGATTTTGTAGTTCTTGTGCGATAAAAATAATCTATTCTATTGTGTTAACCAGGGGTAAAAATGTGAATGTGATAATTATTGATTATGATTTATCTTACTTGGTGTCTCTATACCGCTTGGGATTTATGAATAGGAATGAAATATTCCCACGTTGGCTCAGGTGAATAATTTGTTGTAAAGATAAATATCTTTGATTGTTTCGTAGTGTTAACAAAAGGAAAATTTGTCTATTAAAATGTTCTCTCTCTCTCTCTCTCTTT
>BEXV01000226.1:20369-32564 GCA_003118195.1 Hemicentrotus pulcherrimus | reverse complement strand
CCCCCCCCCCCCCCCCCCCCCCCCGAAGCCTAGGTTTTGATACATCACCGTTCTGTTATGAACAACTTGTCACGATTTGTCTGTACGTGACAATTTAGATAATTCTAACACGATCGCTGAGTCTTTCGAGGAATCAACTCGAACAATTTCAACACCTAACTTGCATTATCACATAGAAATCTTTGCGGATTACGTCATTGTATAGTGTTCAACAATATGAAGCAGTGACGGACAAGTGTATGGACATTTTCTTAGGTTGATTCGTCAAAATTCTTTGCAACCATGTTTCCCAATTTTGCAACCTAAGCTGAAACAAGTTTCGACAAAATAAAGAAAGGTTTCCCTGTTCTCTAATTAGAATCCAAGATGACAGTTTCTGCCAGAAGCACGGGGGCGGTCTTTGCTCTCGCTCAGCTAGTAGTCTTAGCTGTGGCGAGCCCGCCGACTCCCCACATCGTGTTCGTAATGGTAGACGATCTCGGATACAACGATGTCGGTTACGTGACGGATCAGCGATTGAGACAGATAACATCGATGCTCTGGCAGCCGGAGGATTGAAGCTCGAGAGTTATTACGTCGCTCCACTTTGCACACCGTCAAGAAGTCAGTTCCTCAGTGGAAAATATCTGGTAAGACAATAAGAATTAAAGAAAACTTTCAGAAACTAACACTCATCCTAAATTTTTAACGCAATTTTTCGAAGCTCAGTCACAATATAAATAAAATTGCATTTGTATTGCAAACATTAATTGTAAGCTTTAGGCTAATAATTCATTGTTAAGATTTAAAACGTTAAACCTCGCAAATCAAGAGAGAACAAAAATGGAAAACGTTGATTTGCTTCAGTGTCTAACTTCGCTGTTAATATATTTTTATGGTGTTATTTTAAAACAAATCAGAGAAACACACGAAATAATTTTTTCCCTCAATATATTTGAACAATTATGTAAATCATTTTTCTATATAGAGACGAATCGGCAACCCAATTGATCGTGAGATTACGATGCCATCCCCTCACTATTTTAAAATACTTCAGTTCTCCATACAAGTACAAACTATTCACACAAAAATATTCACAACAATTAAAAATGTTGTATATGGATTAAAAGAGTAATAAGACATTCGTAGGCATATTAAATTGATGAAAGAAATAGTAGATGGAAATGAAGACATATATACATAAATACAAAAAAAATAGATGGAGTAAAAGACATAAGACTAATTGCTAGCTTGATGAATATAAACAAACCAACGTACACTCTTCTTTATTCATATTGTCAATCATTTGAATTAATTGTATTGACACCAAAATATATCTTAAATAACTAATGTATACGTAACTTAAAGTTTAATAACTACATGAAGCTGCAGTAGATCACATGTTTTGTTTTCTTTGATGGCCGTCACTTCTAACAAAGCATGAATAATCATCTGAAAGAGGAAGGAACGCAATGTTTTATTTCGTGGTGAATTAAGGTGATAATGTTTTAGGTCATTAAATAATTAAATGATGCTCTCCAGAATAATTATTCGTCACAATCAAATTTTAGTTTTTGATATCGATTGAAGTCGTTAGCAAAGTGAATATTGATATTTCTCCAAAATAATAAAACGCCACAATCTAATTTTAGATTTAGATATTAATTGAAGTCGTCAGCAAAGTAAATATTAATATCGCTGAAGAACAATTAAAAGCCATAATCACATTTTACATTTTGATATTGATAAAAGTCGTTAACAAAGTAAATATTGATAACTCTCTAAAATGATTAATTGCCACAATCAAATTTTTGAATTTAATATTACTGCTGCGGCAGATGTTGCTTTAATCGCCTATATATATACTTTATGGAATTATGGATTTTTTGATCTTCAATTCCATTACTTTGATTAATTTTTTTGGATGATAGTGTTTTTTTTAAACAATTTAAATAACGTTTATTGCTCAGTCATAAGGCAAGATTTTGTTTTCCATACCGTTTTCGAATCGAATATTGATTGACTTGCTTTTCTTTTCTTTCTCTTTCTTCGGACGAAAGTTAACACGGTTGGAAAAGAAATCAACTATCACAATATACGAATAATATAATCATCATTACCATGCCAAATTGCTTATCACTTTTATTACCTTACACTACTGTATGTTGTTACAATGTTGTATTTCGTTTTTATATGTAATTTTGTTTGTAGAAGTCAGCTTAAAGGCATCGTTTAGCAATGTTAAATCTGAGATGCACGGCCCTACGTGCATCGGTGTCTTTGATGTAGTGTAATATTGAAGCCCTAAAAAAAATCGCACTACAAAATGATCGAGAAGTGCCTCAAAAAAGTACAAATATTTGAGTGAACTGTTTTACCATACTCGTTTTCCCTAATAGACGGTAGTATTCATAACACTACCGTCTATTAGGGAAAACGAATCCATTAGAAAAACGCAAAATTTGGTTTCGATTTCCAATCTAAAATATCTTGATAATCAGACAGGCGATCGGCTTGTAAAAGTCATGGGGTTCCTGACTGACCTAAAGGTTCATAATTATCATTGCAGCATGAGCTGAATCCAGAATTTTGTTTCAGAATCTGAGACAAAGTTACCGGATTCCTTTAACGTCTGCGAGACATATACATTTCCAAGTCATCAATTTTTAATCAATTTTATGCATTCTTTGAGATTTAAAGGCACACTGTCCTACTTGTAGCTACTTGCTCCCTTTATATAGAAAACTTCCCCAATCGGTGCCTGTTGGTCCCCCATGATCCTCTTTTTCTTATGTTAAATGAGAGCTGAGTTAATGATATAGCCACCTGTCACAGTGACCTCGCTGGCTTGCTGGGCGGTCTAATCCCTTCTAGCTGAAGTAGTAAAGCCTACCTTTAAAATAGGCTACATTACTTTCAGAGTTTAAGCGCTGAAATGTCATATGTAGAGTGGAGATCGAGTCATTATTCAAAAGTACACTCCCCTTTTACCAAACAAGTAGGTCCCATCATTAGCCTCATAATATTTGCCTTGTTTTTCATTTGATTGTTAAATTGGTTTTCAGAGCCTATCAAACCACAAAGGTTATAATGTCATGGCTGATTGATAAACTTTGTGTATTATGATTTTAATGTGACGTTGACTGTGGTTAACCAAAAAAAAAAAATCAACAACTTACAATAAAAACTTGTTTGCATTCACTGCTTGCCCACGTAGAAATAATAACCGTATACATCCTAATACTACAATTAAGAAGTCATCACTTTCGTAAGCACAGCCATATACATATGGGCACAATCTTGCCGGGAGAGTGGGGGGTGGTGAGGGGGTGGGGGTGCAGAAGATGCTTCCCCCAAAATCAACTTTCCAGTTTCTAAATGAATGATGGCAATATTTTAGCGATAACGACATTTTGTCAGAGAAATATTATAATGAATAGTTGTGGAAGTGTCGTGGCAACGCGGTTCTTTCAGTTGACCCTCAATCCAAGGGTTGAGGGATCGAACCCCAGCCCGGTACTAACGTCCTTTGGCAAGACATTAATCCACTTCTGCCACTATTTACCCAGGTGTAAATGGGTACCACTTCTACTGTCCGTCATCTCCAACCGGTGCTATAGTTATCTTTATAACTATAAGCTCAAGAAAGATTACCAACGGTCCTTTTCAGGACTAGACACACCAAAGAAAGAAAGATTACCGACAGTCCATTTCAGGACTCCCAAATCCTCCCCCTCTCTCACATGGTGCAGCCGTAGGCCTAC
Organism: Hemicentrotus pulcherrimus; assembly: GCA_003118195.1. NCBI lineage: Eukaryota > Metazoa > Echinodermata > Echinoidea > Camarodonta > Strongylocentrotidae > Hemicentrotus > Hemicentrotus pulcherrimus. Next base: position 28,821 of record BEXV01000226.1, on the reverse strand, counting down.
TGTATATCAACATCACGATGCAAGCCGATACTTATAAGCATCTTTTAACTGCATTGTTATTTCCTGAATTATCAATGACAAAAGCAAAAAACAAAAAGCAAACACACAAACAAATAAACAAACAAAAGTAACAAAAAAAGTAAGGAAAGAAATAGATTATGGAGGGATGAAGAAAAAGAAATTAAAAAAATTGGGTAAATCTTATTTTAGGGAAGAGAGAGCAGGATAAACAAAGAAATGTGAAGGTGATGATGGAGGGGGAGGGGGGATGTGGTAGTGAGAGAGAGACAGAGAGAGTGAGAGAGATAGATAGAGAGAGGGAGAGAAAGAGAGAGAGAGAGGGAGAGAGAGGGAGAGAGAGAGGGGGGAGAGGGAGGATGAGAGAGAGAGAGAGAGAGAGGGAGAGATAGAGAGAGGGGGAGGATGAGAGGAAGGGAGACAGAAAATGTTTTTGTCCCATGTATCATCGCTTTTTCTTTCATCTCCCTTTTTTAATCGCCATTTTTAAAAAGTAATATTTTAAACATATTTTCTCAATAAATTGTCCTTCTCATCATCTTCATCATTAAATTAGATTCACAATGGGATGCAGCACCTTGTAATCGACCCGAGAGTGCCTCGATGCCTTCCTCTTGGTGACGACACCCTCGCTAACAAACTCACGGATGCAGGCTACGCCACCCATCTCGTTGGTAAATGGCATCTTGGATTCTACAAGCAGGATTGCTGGCCACTCAACAGGGGCTTCCAATCATTCTTTGGTAAGTTACGTTGAGATAGCTTTGATATTTTTTTGGAAAGGGGATTGGGGTAGAACTTAATAAATAATATAAATTAAATAATATATTATAGTTTATTTTGAAGAACAAAAATGTATCCCCTCTGCAATGGAAGTTTATCCAATTACTGTGAGCACTGACCGATTTTCCAGATGGACGAAGAAGAAATCAGGAAACGTCTTCTTCTTCTCTCTCTCTCTCTCTCTGTCTCTCCTTCTTCTCCTCCTCCCCCACCAAATTATTATAGTTCTTATTCTTCTCGTCTTTCTTCGGTCAACCCAACACCCTTATTTCTTAAAGCCCCATCTATTTTTTCTTAATAATAAGTTGATTTAAGCAAGGTACATGTAGAAAATGAATGCAAGAATCCCAAAGTCCCCAAAGCCTAAAAACCCGCCGCCAAAAAAATAGTCTTTAGAACCGCTCCTGGATAAATCCCCAAGTGCCTCCGGTCCTTTTTTCACAGCTCACCCCCACTCGATCAATTCATTTTTCTTTTTCCTAGGATTGCTTCTTGGTAGTGGTGATCATTTCTCTCACAACTACACTGATGTCGGTAGCGGTAGGCCTAATGCTCAATGTGGTCAAAACTTCGTTGGCATGGATCTACGTGATGATGAAGTCAATGTCCAACCCGTCTACGAGGACCAATATTCGACCACCATCTTTACCGAGAGAGCGCAGTCTATAATCAGAGAACATGACCAGAACCAAGTAGGCATTATAATGTTTATTTTATTGTTATTTTTTCTGTTTGAAGCGCTTTTATTCTTTTTATTATACAATCTTCATCATCCCTTTGGTTGGATGACGATTTCGATTCTTGCTGAAATATTCTGTTATTACTTGAACATTACCCTTTTCTGAATTCTCAATTCCATGCTTCTTCTCTGACTCATCATCATCGCCGTCGTCGTCCTCCTCCTCCGTTTTCAAACTGTTGCAACATTAATTTTCTTTTCCTTCATCCAGATTACTCTCTTCGTCTTTTTTCGAATCCACATTCGTCATTCTCCTCACCCCTCCTAGTCCTGATCATTATCCTCCTCCTCCTCCTCCTCTTTCCCCTCCTCCTCCTCCTCATCATCATTGCACAAATGCTACATTACGGGATGAAAATGTAGTAAATCTCTACCAAGCTAGTTGTTTCTTCGAGATGAATATTACTATTCACCGTTTGATGCTTTCTCGCTTTTACATAAGACCAGTATTTTTCTCATCATTCCACATTGGACTTGAAATACTTCAATCTAACAATCTCTGATAATAGATGTGAGGAATAAGGGTTGCAAGTGTCATCTGCGACGTTTGTAGTTCTCATGTACGATTGTTGTTGTTGTTGTTGGGGTTTAGATGGCGCTCTTCAATCTTGACAGATTATCTGCGCCACGGCGTTCCTTCTTATTGTTCATCTTTTCGAACTTGATCTCATGGCTCACGAGGAAATTCGCATGCTTTATATACAAATTCAACGAGCAAATTTTGCGTCGCATCGGGCAGGGTGGCTCAAATGCGCTCAAATGTCACTTTTATATGTCTCGTTAACAGAGGAAATTAGTTATCCTCCAATAACGGCCGTTAGCCTGATATTTTATGTAACTGGCTTTCGAACTCCCTATTTCATTATGGTTCTTTCATAGCCCCTCTTCATGTACCTGGCCTACCAAGCACCTCATCTCCCGTTCCAAGTTCCAGACGACTACTTCGTCAACTACCGCGGTAAGATTACTAATCGAAACCGTCGCACGTATGCAGGTATGGTGACGATGTTAGACGAGTCGATCGGAAACCTGACAGATACATTGAAGGAGGAAGGACTTTGGAATGACACCGTCTTCATCTTCTCAACCGGTCAGACTTTTTTGTTGTTGTATCTTTTAACAATTTGTACCTTTTTTATTTCATTAATGTTAATCTCTTTCTTTCTTCTTCAAAATAAAGCAGAGCTATGTTTTACCAGTAGGCCGATTTCGTTCTTTTAGAATGTGAAACTAAACAAAATGTCTTCCTGTAAGAATAATTACGATGGACAGCTAAAATACAGGGCTCCCAGATATTTCACATTTAGAACATAATGAACTTTGCACGGGGATGTCAACCAGAAAGCTTTGCCTTTGAAAATCTTTTGTAACAAAAGGCCTGGGGCACACCTAGAGTGGTGACCGGTCGCCCGATCTGCAACAACCGAAAAAAAATAGCTTCAGCCGACGACAACCACTGTTGACTGAAGCTCCGAAATTTATAAACGTGACTGATCGCTGATCGCTGATCGGTTGCGGCTGCCGGTCCTAGTTAGGCAGTTACATACAGATCGCCGATTGGTTTCGGACCAGTTGTTGATTCATCAAAAAATGGAAGATTGGTGAGCAACCGCGGTCGATCGTGGAAAGGTTTCCAAACGATCGACGACTGGTCACCTACTGGATACAGATTCTTGGCCATTGTCCTATGTGCCTCCTTGATGGTTGATGAATGCGAGAAAGTATTTGTACACAAGATGCAATATATTGGGAAACATAAGGCAAAACCCTGGTCGACATTTGGTCGGAGCTCCATCGTCTACCAACTGAGTGCCGATAGGCTGCCGAAATAACAGTTGGGCTACCTTCGACATCCACTAAAGACCAGTCACCGACGTGTCACCTAATTCAAACAATCGGTTAAAGATCTCAAATAAAATCTTCTGCCGACGAGTTTAAGGGTTTTGTATAATGCTACATCCTAATTGCAGCCAACCAAAACATCGAGCAACCAGTCGCCAACCAATGACAACAATGTAGAAGACTATACTAAGTTCCTTTCCACGATTTGTGGCACCCAGCTTGTTGCTGGTCTGCACCGTACCAGTCGCCGCTCTAGTGTGATTTGGGGGAATTGCTGCCTGGGCTTTAATTTAGACAGCAAACTTATTTTCATCAAGCTTATGCTTAAGCTTAAGACGACCGCTTTTCTGTATACAGTGCGTCCCAGAAAAAAAAAACGAAACCAAGAGTCATAACTTAATCAAAAGTATAATTTAGAAAATGACACATATTTGGAAAGCATAGATCTTCCTCTTTCATTTGATACAACTCATATGATGCACATCTCACGCATGAGTGATTAAAACGAATTTGAAGAGAGGAGACCAAAAAGTCATTTGGCGGTCGGCTTTTGAATTCCAGAGAGAGAGAGAAACACATTTCTAGAAAGTTGAGCTTCTGCCCTTTCATATGACACCTCAATGAGGAAATATGAGCAAGAAATTACAAAGTTCTGTTTGTTTAAATTAGTGCTTGCATTTCCATAATTTCATCAAACGAATTCGTTTTCACTGGCTGCCTGCCATAGCAAGAAGCAGAATTGACAAAAGACTTTACTCCATTTCGGTGACAATCAGCTATGCATGACGCCTTTCGTCTATGACTGATTGTCAACGAAGCGGAGTTAAGTCCTTTATTAATTCCCTTTCTTGCTACGGCATGCGGCCAGTAAAACGAATTCATTTGATAAAAGTATGGAAATACAAGCACTACTTTAAACAAACAGTAGTTTGTAATTCCTTGCTCATTTTTCCTGATTGAGGTGTCATATGAAAGGGCAGAAACTCAACTTTTTATGAATGTGATTTTCTCTTTGAAATTCAGATACCGTCCGCCAAATGACTTTTTGGTTTATACTTTTGATTAAGTTATGATAAAACATCGATAATTCTCGGTTTCGTTTTTTTCTGGGACGCGCTGTATACCCTGTCATTATCTCATATCTAAAGTTGTAAGGCTGTAAATGTAAATATGTTGATGCATATGGAATAAATTAACATCGAATCAAATCAAATCAAATCAAATCAAATCTTTAACTTTGACAGATAATGGTGGCGTGGGCAAGAGAAACGCAGGTAACAACTGGCCCCTGCGTGGTGTCAAGGGTAACTACTTCGAAGGTGGGATTAGAGGTGTAGGCTTCGTCGCAGGTCCATTGTTGTCAACCAACGTCCAGGGCACGATCAGCACAGATTTAATGCATATAAGCGACTGGTACCCAACCCTAGTTGAGGGTGTTGCCAATGTGAATTTGAACCACACTGAGTTGGGCCTGGATGGAGTTAACATGTGGGATGTGATTAGGTAAGAATCTGATAATAGCAGCTGAATGTTCAGAGATTGGGGTTAGAGAGGGTAAAAGAAAATAAATAATACACATCTATATGTACTTCACGTGGACTTGATGATCCTTAAACCATATTATAAACGACATATGAAGATTCCAGGCCTCTGATTGGTCAAAAGTGCACGTACGATATTCGCTATTGACTGTTGGGCAGTATAGCTAAAAATATTGACCGGGCATAGTTCTAGTTGCACATAGCGGTAAGTTTCCTAAACACTACGTATAGTCATATTTCAAAAATTGACACTTGTGATTCGGTATATGAAACAAATATTTACTGCTTATTGTTTGGGTTACGGTTAAAACACGTGCCTTATATATAGCCACTGACCATCTACATTCAAATTTGGCAATGGAACATTCATCTAAAATTTAAGACAAAATCATTTTTCTGATGTTAGGAGTCACCATTTTCATAAATGGAAATTAAGACAATTCATCATGTTCATAAATTTCTCTCTAGATTCATTTTGCCGTTATTTGCCCCCCCCCCTCTCTCTATATCTGCCTACCTATCACCCCTCTCTCTCTCTCTCTCTCTCTCTCTCACACACACACACACACACACGCGCGCGCGCGCACACTCTCTCTGCCTCCTCCTCTCCATATCTCTCTCTCTAAGTTTTTCTCTCTTATAAGTCTCTCTTTCTCTCTGCAGTCAAGGTGAATCTGGTGACCCTGATCGTGAGATCGTCTACAATATAAACTCTGAGATGCAGCGCCCAGCTAGCATTGATTCCAAGTATGACAGCTACTCTACCGTCTTCAATATATCTATCCATGCCTCAATAAGGCGAGGCGACATGAAGCTCGTGACTGGTCACCAAGGTAACGTTTTTAAAAATCAGTGGTAATGGTATCTCCCTTAATTAGTTCCGTTTACATTGAATTTAACTTTTTTTCTTTCCATTTGTTGTTTTTGACTTTAGACGAGTGCTGTGATAATGCACCGTTGCCCATAAAATACAAATAAAGTTTTCTTACCTGTTTTTTTCTTCATCAACTAAAATTGAGTTCGATTTTACAAACCAATTTTAATACCGATTCAATGTTAAGATAGATGTTTTAGACTTGATGAAACATCCCCCTTTTTCATGATGTGATTATTGACGATGCGATTTTTTTTTCTTGATAAAGTTTGTACCTCTTCAAAACCTTATTGATCAATTTCTATAACTCTTTAGATTGATCAATACAGTTCTGAAAAGCTATTAATTTTATGACCGGAGTATGCCTATGTTATCTTTAAGCCGGCCTCTTTAGTAGTGGTGGTTATTTTACCTGACTGCTAAGAAAGCATAAATGCTTGTTAGTAAGCAACCAGACGGCCGACGGCTTTAGATCCTCTCCGAGGAACCTGGTAATGAGGATTAATGTCTTACCAAAGGGCACTAACGCATCGACTTGGCTTCGAACCCGGGCAACCGGATTACGAGACCACTGCTCTACCAACTGAGCTACAGCGCCTCCTCGTATCATCCATCCGATCTCACTAAATCATTTTTTTATACTAGACATTTTTTTATGAATGTAACATAATATATTGGGCCTCTCTATCTATCTAACTTGAAATTTTAATTTTTGCCAGATGATGGGGATTGGCTTGCGCCTGTTGAATCGGGGTACGCCAACGTCTACGCGACCGACGCCGGGAAATCCATCTGGTTGTACAACATCACTGCTGATCCTACCGAGCAGACTGACCTCTCCGATTCCATGGTTGACGAGGTGGTTGACCTCCTGGGACGCCTCCAGTCTTACTACACAGGTTCTAGGTTTGAATCCCCCACCAACCCTGGCATAGATTGCTACTCCGACCCTGCCCTGCATGGGGATTTGTGGACCAATTGGGAGTAGAGCTAAATAGAACTACCTCAACTTCATAGCAACCTTACATATGATTTCATATATCATCTTACCTTATATTATTTAGATTATATAATCCGACTTTATTATATTGTGACTTTATTTTATCATTTCCTATCACCTGATATCATCATGTGACTCTGTAAGCTAATGAATATACACGACCTTAAATGATAGTCCACGTTTATCTGACCTTCATTAAAATATATTGGCGAGTCCATGATGCTGACAATTATTGCACAGCTGTAATGTTTTCATTCCTTTATTATATAATCTGACTTTGATCTTATTTGATCATTTTGTTATCACTTGATAGAATTATCATGTGACTTCGGAAGCTGATGAATATATCTGACCTTAAATGATTGTCCACGTATATCTGACCTTCATTTAATTATGTTGCCGAGTCCATGATGCCGACAATCATTGCATAGCTGTAATGTTTTAATTCCTTTGTACTAGTTTTACTAGTTGTTGTTGTATAATCCAGATCTTATAGTTGAAATAAAATTCGATCAAATTTGATCAAATTTGTTGTTGATCAGAGTTTGTTCAAACAACATTCATTAGATTTTCTTTCCAATTGAATGATGAAATTTTGCACTACATGCGATCAAATAATCAAATTTGGAATCAAAAGCGAGTTGTTTTAAATACAATTTAGTATATTTCCTTCCAATGTTATTATATGTGTTTGTTTGGAACTGTTTTAATAAGTAATTAATTTGATTATATTAGTAAATAGAGCTAATAAAGTACCCTATTGCTACATGATTTATTGAATATTTGCCTGGGAAATTAGTATTGTCTTGCATGAGCAGCATTTTGTAAATAATTCTACTAAAAACAGAGTACGTTTGTTCACCTTGGCATATATACCGGTGTCTTGTGTATTAACACATACATGTACATTCTGTTAATATATGGTGTATAATGTGATTTGTCAGTCTACACATTACATTATTTGGTCACATGGCTAATGATCAGTGCTTTTACACTAGAAGGGTAATTAAATGAATATGATACAGAGTATATCATTGATCATCATATTGGGATGTATAAACTTGTTTTCTGTAGTTTCATGAGCCTATTCATTGCCAGAGGCAGGACTGACACTGCGACATGTAACACACATAACAGGGGATGGTCCACCTTACAATTAGAAAGTATTACAGGTAAAACCAATATCTTTTTTTTATCACAATGATGAGTTGAAGATGACTCAAGGTGAAACAAAGGATTGATTGCAAAAGTATCTATGCTTGTGGCATGATGCAAATGGCAACTCTATAAGAGTCATAAGCGAGGCCTGCCTCGCACATATGATTCCTTGAAATAACCCAGGTTGTACATTTATTTTCCAGGTTTCTGCTACTAAAATGTATCTTTTTGTAGCATAAATCTTGCACGCATCTGTGTAAAAGTACAAAATCTATGTGATGGTAGGGCGACCTGTCAATCCAATGTTTGCATAAACCTGCAACACCCCCCCCCCTCAGTGTTATTTAAGGTACGCATATGCGTGTTCCCTCCTTTTGAAAATGCCCTGAAGTCTGGTGTGTAAAGTCAATTTTGTGTATGTACAAGCCGGACTTTGGTGCACGAAAAGTACCCCTTTACCGGATATTTTGGTAACACGCATGCGGTCATTCCGACCC
>BEXV01000225.1:261552-273091 GCA_003118195.1 Hemicentrotus pulcherrimus | reverse complement strand
GGGGGGGGGGGGTTCCCCCAAACCCCTAGTTTGTAGGGGAGTGACTCTATGTAACTTTGACTTATGATCAGAATTATTTGGCTTCTTTGAAACTTGGGCTAATGAAAACAGGTCACAAGTAAATCCTGAATGACACCCCCGGTATTGAAGATTTAAATCCGTAGGAGAAGCCAAACAGATTAGCTATTTAGTTTCATTGATGGACATTTTTGTTTTTTTTACTCTGTTATTAAAAAGAAGAAAAACCCATGTAATAAAAATACACAAGCAACAAAGGAAATGAGGACTCTTCAAATTGAAGTGGCTCGTTGAGATCTTTGGGAAATGACTTCTGACCAGCAAGACTTGAAATCTAACTAAATCACTATAGAATACCAGAAATATACATTACATATTACATTGATATCTTTGTATACATTTTGAGGAGAAACATGAACTATATTGGAATATATTGGTATGTAATGACAGTTCATTCATATCTGAAGTCTTTAACCCATTGCCTGCAGGAACATAGTGATTTCTGTACTGAATCCAGTATTCATCAGCACAGTGTGTCGGTGCTTTTGATAAGTTGACCCATTAATACAAAGATTTCAGGCAGGGAACAAAGTTCTAAGATGCACAGGGAGAAAGTTAGGGGCTTGTACAATGTATCTACAGTACCTCTGAGGAAAAAAGTTAAAAAAAGTAATTTCTTGTTTTATTCTTAAGTTGCAAATAAGTTAAATTACTTCTTAACCAGACAAAGAATGTTCAACTTTTTGATCAGAATTATGTGTCCCTGGACAATGTGTACTTCCCCCTGCATGCTTATATTCAGACTTTGCCAAATGTGAGTCATATGGAGCGTAAGCAATCGCTTGATATAATGACTAGGATCGCCCCCTGCTAGACGGCTCTCTCTCTCTCTCTCTCTCTCTCTCTGGCTGCCTGACTGACTGACCCCCTTCCTTCAGTCCAGGGCGCTTGCCAAGGATTTGTCACTTTGCACAACCTAAAACCGAACTTAACTCGGCATTAACTCCCAGCAAACTCGGTCAAAGAAGACAAAAACAAGAGGGAAAAGCTTGGCAGTTGATATTTTAATCAGAGGGCTTTTTCTCTGTGCAATCAAAGAGGGGCATCCATTTAAGGGAGATTTAAGGGAGATTTTTGAGCAGTGTATGTTTTCTGCGATTGATTGCTGAGCAGTGAGTGGATCAAAGTCAGTATGTACCGATACACTATAATGTATCAGTTGGAGCAAAAGCGGATAGAGCAAGAAAAACGCAGCAGAGATCGAGAGCGTCAACTTCGTCACACCGCACCGATTAAAAAGCTCGATAACAAGGAAGCCACTCTCAGACAAGGCCGCGTGCAAGTTTGGGTAAATGCCGTCTTTTTCTTTTTTCGGTGCTTGACGTTGATCCTGTGTTTTTGTTTTGATCTCTTTCCTTTTAATTGTGGAAGCACCGAATTTGTCTCTTGATCATGTCGCCTCGTGCTAGAGTTCTAAATTGTGAAGGCAGTTGTTGCGACTTTGTTGAAGTGGCAGAGCCGGTGCTTGTTAGAATTGCCTCAACAGTAAGAGCTTACAGTTTTTCTTTAGATGAAGCTACCATGTATACAGTCATAAAAAGTCTTAATGTACATGTATGACAATTGATAAGCAAAAGCAATGTATTGTATTCCTTTTGAGATGGCTTCGCCATATTTCACCAGATGAATGCTACTCATTTGTGAGGAATTTGAATGATATGGTTTGAATGACATTCAATGTCTAGTCATGAATTATGAATACAATTCATGAATGTAGTGCGATGAATTTTCAATTGTTGTATTATATTTGAGTTAATTATGCCAGGATTAGGGAATATTATCATTGTTTATTACCTACTGCAAGGTTTATAAACTATATCAAGTTGAAATTTTATTTTATCCATTGAATTGTAAATGATTACTTTATTAAATTCAACCATATCACTAAAGTTGGTTTCAGAATACCATGATGATTTTCACGACACACGCTCGATTGATTTTAGCTTTTTTATAATCTACTCCATTTAACAAAAGGACTATTAACACATCCCAAATACCATTTTTAAAAATCATTGATATTTTGGACTGCCATCTACACTACTGAAAGCCCATCAAAAAACGTTGATGCTTGCTCATACCGATTGTTTGGTGAGTAGTGCGCATGTGCGACTGGTCGCTGCTTTGCATGTGTGAGCATCGAAGCAAGGAGAGTCACGGAACACCTGGAATCGTACCGAAGTTTCAAGAGCGGGCTTTTACACTGCGAAAATAGGTGAAAGTTTGGCAGGTATTTCAAAAACTCTGGAGGTGTTTTTTTCACACACCAGAGGTGGATTTCTCGATTTTTGTTTTTCGTCAAAAACTGGAATGTAAGAAAAATCGATGAGTTTTGCTTGCTGTGTAAATGCAGCTAAAGGTAGCGCTTGTGACAGGTGTTAGACTTGGGTCCAATCAATTAGATGCTGACTGTAGAATCTTGGAGACCCTGTAATCAAGATACAAGGAGATCCAGGCCTGGCAGACAAGTTCACTGCATGGGGTGGGAATTACATGTAGAAATTAACCAGGTGATTGACTGAATGACTGGGCGTCGTTATTGATATTTCCTTCATTTCCATCTTGTTGTAGACGGACAGAGTGAGTCACAAAAAAGTTTACACCTTAAAAATTGTTTATTTTAAAAAAAATCATCAATGAACATTAAATTGTTATACGCTTATGAAAGAGTGTTTTATCCCAAACACTGTTTCATAAGATGTATACAAATTTATTGTTCATAGATGATTTTAAAAATAATAAGCAATTTTCTAGGTGTAAACTTTTTTTTGACTCACACGGTGTAGGCTCCTATTCATAAATGCGGTCTTCTGATTTATGGAGCACTGAATGTCAAGTTCTGTACTTTGTATAACAGATTACTACATAAAAATTAAAAAAACAACATCATTGTTATGTATAAATTTTGACAATTCTGGTCACGATTGATGATGATTTGCCTTTATGACATATGGTATTTTGCATCCATGAGTGAAAAATCTCAGAGTACAAAAAAGGGCTAATGATATTGATACAAGAAAGTAATCAAGTTGCATTCAATGGTCATGTTAACTGAAAACTTACCTGTACAACTCCTCTTGAATTGTTGAAAGTCTTAAGAGAGCAGCACCTTGTGTCCTTTGGAAAAGGTGCTCTATAACTCTAATTATCATTATTATTATTATTATGTCAAGAGATTGAATAGATGAAATGTGTAAATTAGTTGGAGAGATATGAGACAAACTGCATATGGCCCTGTTTCATGAAACTTGATATCAATAACAAATGCTAACTTTCTATGACAAATTTGCTCTCAGCCATTCGAATGACACGATTTCAGTAGTTTATAACAGTTATTTAAATTGTTTAATATTGATAACAATTTTAATGAACAGGACTCAGAATTGCCCATTTGGTGTTTTCTTTTTGCCACAATTCCATGGAGTCCTGATGAATCATCTGCAGATGGTCGGGCAAAACAACCAAGCAAGTCATCTATCGAAAAAGTATTTCTTCCAAATCTCATCAACATTTTGTAGGCTACATTTATGCAATATTGTAGGTATATTGTATTTGTACAAAGGCTACATGTATATACAGCCTTCAAAACCGACATCCCACTACAAAGTCAGTCTCATGGGCCCCCTTGACAAATTTGGGAGGGTTCACTTGACTGATACTTCTACAGTTTAAAAGCTTTACTAAACATGTACATGTAAGCAGCCCTTGATATCATCTCTATGAAAATTCTACAGCAGAGTCGTTTCCTTCATGGGGTTTCATAACATTTACAACATGAGTGTATTTTATTGCTTTTTCCAATGTTCCCATTGCATGGAAGTAACTGTCTCAAAAACAATGTCAAAAGATATGTGTAAGTTACATGTACATGTACATGTATGCCTGACTGACAAGGTTCTATTTTTTTATAAATACAGTATCATCAAACTTCTGTTGCTTGTCATTCATCAAGGTTTATTGACAAGTAGAGGTTTGTTTACATGTGTACTTTAAGTGGAAATTCAATGAGACTTTTTAAAAGTTCAGGTTTACTACATGTAAGTGATGTCATTTCCCTGGTCATTTCCCCCATTATGGCTTATGCTGAAAGACCGAGTTCAGAATAACTTTGGGAAAAGATATCAGCTCTGAAGGATGCAAGACTCAAAGTGACCGAAATTGGTTGTATTAAAGGAAAATTTGAGTCTTGTTCATGTCATTACATGGTGAAGAGACTGACTAAAAGCAGTTTGGAAATATTGATTATGTAATACATTAACAATTATGTTTTTTGTTGTTGTAATGAGGTGTATCACTGTTTTGTAGTGATCAAAATGACAAGAAATTGATGCAGTCTTGTTGGAAATCATGTGCACTGCACACAGAAGTGGGTACATGGGACTAGGCACACATGTTTAGCCCATTTTTCACCTTTTTTCCCTCGTCATATTTTCATTTCTAAGGGCATTTGAAGAGCTATCTTTTCAGGGGATATATCAAGTATTATATTAATCAAAAATTACATACAGATAACAGGAAACCTCACAAATTATTTTCATTTTTACCAGAACACAACCTCCTCTTTAAACCATGCTTCCCACTCTACTTTGCCTTTCTCACCTCCCATGATAAATTTAGAACATGAAACCCTGGAATTGAAGCAAAACTTGACTTTCCTCATATCCTTCTTCCTAAACAAATTTTGGGTAAGAAAGGAATCCAAACAGATGGAAGGGTTCGAGGTCTGAAAAGCTGTAAGGTCCAAGAAAATTGTAGTGTGATTAGGCTAGTGTGACCAGGTTTTTGGTTTTATTAGATCAGTACTTGGCTAGTCTTTAGTCTTATAGACCAATAGGAAAGATTGTTTAGGTATTTTCAGAATTTGGTACCTCTCTCCTCCAGTGTGAGAAAATAAAAACTTATTGAAAATCACATTGTAGCTCATTTCGTACTGAAATTTATGCCAGACCTAGTTTGCAACTTTGCAAGCTTTATAAAAACAACCGTTTCCATTAAGTGGAGTTTGACATACAGGTATTTCCTGTGAAGAACAATTTATGAAAGCAATGCAAAAGGTAGCTGCAACATACGTGTTGTATGTCTGTTTTGAGCCAGAAGGGCATTAACTCTTTACTTTAACACATCATGCCCTTCTCAGTTCTGGCATTAAATACACGATGGTTAATGTAAGTCAGAGAATTGCCAATTTGTTTTGAATCAATCACAGATTAAAAGCTTCATAACTTTCCTGTCCTTTATGTAGCATTTTCCTTAAAATTTCATGTAATTGTATGTGGAACAACTGGAGAATACCCCACCACACAATTTATCCGTAATCCTAACCCTAACTCTAAAACTGACCATATCCTAAACAATGACCCTTAGGCCTACCCTAGACCTGACTCTAACCCTACCCTAGACCTGACTCTAACTCTAAACCATACCTGAACCTTAAACTAAAGTTTACATGAATCTTAATTGTTCTGAGGCATGTCAGGTTAGAGTAAAGGGCAAGGCCTGCCCATTTGTAAGTTGAATTAAAATTTGAATGAATAGTGAAAATTATACAAACAAAACAACTAATAGTTTTGCCATTTAAGTTTTCTCTATTTATTGAATTCAAGTTACAGATAGGACGGACTTGCATGTTAAGCCTTGATCTACATTTTTGTTTTAAGTGGGCCAGTTTGACACAGTACCTGATGGCCCTTAATGACCTTTCCAATGTCTTGATGACGCAATCCATGAAATGCTAATCCAGGAAACCGTTGATTGAGAAGACTGTAATCATGTTAATGAAGTAGTAGGCGTTTTTCTTCTGGGTTGTTATGGAGCCATCCTTATCAATTAACAAATTCTTATAACGTTGATGTATCATGTATCATGTCTTTATCCATTTGACACCATTTGAACTACATGTACCTGTACTTGTATCAGTTCCAGTCCCCCTTCTTGTGTATGCTTTAAAAAAATATTGAAAAAATTGCATTATCTTCTATTCTTTGATCCAAAATGATATGAATTTTACACTTTATACATTAGCAGATGGCCCCAAAATTACAGGAATTTAAGTGCATGGTTGTGTTGCAGTATATCATGCTATTAATGAGTAAGAGCAGTTTGATTTAATATAAGCAAAATTAAGTCTCTCAATAAGTGGAATTTCTAATTACTGAACAGATTGGCAATTTTGTTTGTATTTTTCAATTATTATAAATAGGTTTGTTTGACAAAACTTTGAGTAGCCTTTGATATATACATGTATATACAGTATAGAAATAGTTTGTGCCAATTTGAAGAGGTAAAGCTGATTCACTGTAGAAAGTTCTAAGCTGCTGTGTTAAGCATCTGTAGATTGCTCATACATCAAATAAGTGAGATTTATTGATCAACTTTTATTCAAACTGAGTAAAACATGCTTTTTAACGATGTGAACAAAAATGGCTCAATTAGGGTCATCTCAGTAGACCGATATCCCACAAGACTGACGAAACAAAGAAATACAAATGTAGTAAAGTAGCAAGTTTTAAAAAGTCCACATGTCCTCATCGACGGCCTATGAGAACTGACAAAACATACAAATACATCTGGGGGAAAAAATAATGGTCTTGTGAGCCATCAGTCTAGTGAACTCTCAAAATAGCCCTCAGAAGGATTGAGAGATGTACATATTGATAGCCCCATGGGCTGTAGCCATTTTGATTATGATTCAAGTCAAATTTATACCTGGATGTAAATGTATCACAAAAAACGTGATTGTCAAATTCAATTGAGAGAGAAATCTTCAGAAGTCCAGATTTCTCAAGATCTGAATGTGTGAACAGCTCCTACAGGAGGGATTGAAATTTTCACTCCTTCCAAATCATTAAAGGGGAAGTCCACCCTGACAGATAAAGCTGGTATTTCTAAAAGCATAAAAATGAGAGAAACAAACTAGTGAAAGTTTGAGCAATATATATAATATATTTAAAAAAGAAAACTTATGAATTTTTGAAGTTGTCATCATCAAATCGCAAATTGGCAACACTGTGACGTATCCTGCAAGGTCCTTTCCAATTTGCTCTGTACAGAAAATGTCATAAACTTGTATTTCCTTATTTATTATTGATGACGGAATAGATTTGTTTCATACAGGGATGTATGATTTGAAATTTTCTTGAGGAAAAATATATACCGGTATTTAAACAAAATTTAGTACAAAACAAATGGGTTGGGAACTCGCATGATTCGTCACAGGTTGTGCCAATTTGTTTTTAATTTATTGCAATGTCATAACTTTATTTTCTTTTTATAATTGTATTTTGCTCAAACTTTCACTGACCTGTTCCTCTCACTTTCTGCTTCTATTAAAACCAACTTTGTAGCAGGGTTTGATTTCCCCCTTTGACTTCACTTTTCGATGGAAGTATCTCACAAGATTTTAAAAAGAGTTGCAATCACTTAGCGTGGGATGTACTTTGCAAGCTGAAGTTGTGAAATGTCTGACATCTGTGAGTGATATAGAGGTAATGTGAGTTGTTGCCATTTATCAAGACAATGAATTCAATTACATTGGTGAGGCTTTTTACAGGTAAAACTGTCTTGAGTTTAAAGCCCATGCTTGGTAGATGTAAAATTGAGCATTCTTTATGATTCCACTTTTTATTGATTTATTAGTGGTGCAATGTATTTTTGTATAAATGAAAGCTACATGTTCCTGTACATGAATAGGCAATTATTAACTTGTTTTTTCTTTTCATGTACAAAACAATTGTTTTTCAAATTTTTATGAGTTTTAGTTATTTGTGGTGTTTTTTTTTATTTTTTAAAGCAGGTCTCTTTCACACTCAATCTGATGTTGGACAGACAAGGATGAATGTAGATTACATGTATAAGGAAAGGGAAACACAAACCTTTCATTATTATCTTATTTATAAGACTTGTTTTCTTTACCTGTATGCAATTTTAAGCAACTATGTATTGGTCTAGTCTGATTATTAGCAACATTCATGTACTTTTATGTATCATTATTAATACAGCTATGTCCAATAAAAGACAAATTTTCTCAACTCTGTTCCTTTTATGTGTTTCTAGTTACATTCTTATATTTTATATTGATACATGATATAATACAGACATGGCTGTTCCTCCGAGAGATTATCTACATGAATATGAATGTACTCCTTATGGTCATTTGAAGGAAAATGCTTAGATATTAACATACAAAATAATAAGATCAAGATCACATATCCTCAAACGTTTCGCCCACTTATTAGCAAGAGTGTAATGTAATAGTCACATGGCATATACATGTATCCCTATGAGTTCTTCTTGTTGGCTTGAGTTACACTTACAGTATGACTACACTGTAGTGTAAGTTTTAAGTTCCTTATGACTTTAAGAAATCAGAGATGTTCCTATCACATTAATGAAGGAAATATGATGCATTGATGGATATTTTGATCATATCAGTACTATGTATCAATTTTCCTTGAGGAGTATAATGCTTACTTGATAAATGGTCAAGTTACATATTAAGAATGGGGTACTTCAATATGTACGTGTACATGTAACTGTACATTATCTTTAATTGCAAGGGTCTTATTGCAATTGTGCTACATGTATATCCTGTTCAAGTTAATATTATGCTAGCAACCAAACTCATCTTAAAATGTGTTTATTTTGAATGGACATTGTGTAAATTTCATACCAATTACTTAGTTACAATAATATTCTAATTGTGGCCAGCCAAGGCAGCCATCTTAATTTTTTTCTCCACTTACCTTTATTAATATTGAATACGCACTTTTTTTTAGGAGCTTATGAACATTTTAGAAATATTTGTATAGTGTTTGTAAAATAGCACTGTTATGAGTTTTGCTTTTATCACAGTGCGTTAAAGAATATTTAAAAAGTAGCTGCAGTATATAAATTAATCAAATTATTGTTATCATTATTATTGGTCTTATATCACCGATGATGATCGCGGTTTAAATAAAATAATTGTATTATAAATTCAAATATCCTGAAGTTTATGTACAAAAGAAATTGAATCATAGAAATCTGCATATTAGCATAAATCAGAAAGAAATGTTAATCAGACAATGCCACTGATTTTTTTTTCTCATTATTTATGATAAATGATATTTTATTAATGTTACTGCTTCTCTTTCATGTTACAGGTGGTGGTTGGAGTCCAGTTTGTTTTAACAGTATGGTAAGTATTTATATATCTCTCTCTCTGTGTTTCTGTCTATCGGTTTGTCTCTATCTGTCTTTCTCTCTCTCTCTCTCTCTCTCTCTCTCTCTTTTGTCTGTCTCTGCCTGACTGTCTCTCTGTCTGTATGTTTGTCTCTCTCTCTCTCTCCCTCTCTCACTATGAACAAGACTGACAATGAAAGCGGACAAAATATACAGTTCCTCAGGTAGACAAAGGAACATCCCTCCACTGCTATTATGTAAAAATGTGTAGAACAGGTGTCACATGCATATTCACCTGTTCTACACATTTTTACATAATAGCAGTTAAGGATTTTCCTTTGTATACCTGAGGAACTGTATATTTTGTCCGCTTTCATTGTCCGTCATGTTCATAGTGTCTCCCCCTCTTACATCCATTTCATTAATGTTTTAAAGGGTAACTAATTTCTAGTGTAGATTGTCCAATTGCCTTTCATCTACTGTGTGCACATCTTTGAAATGACTCTGGTAGTTCCTGCCTTCTTAAACTTCCAGATGTCACTGCAAATAAAATATGATATGTCATGTTACTTTAGCGTACATGCTTGTTGCACCCTAGATTTGGTTGTTGAAAATATTAGTGGATTTAGAGATCAAACAAATTGAGCAAAAATTGCCCAAGTAAGGCCTTTCATTGGTATTAAAATGAGACCAAAATGTCATGGTCTAAATGTTCATGTAACATGAACCTTGCTCGAAAATGTTTTCCCAACATTTTGTTCTAACGACATCCATTTGTAATAGATGGTCATTTGAGGAATTTGCCTAGATAGCTTGGGTCTCTGAGAACAGGAGAAAATGACATGAGGAATGAAAAATGTCCTCAGCAAGCACGATAGAAAGTGAGATTTGGACATGAAGAAAAGGGAGAGGATGGGGAGGGGGGAGAGGGGGAAGGAAGAGAGGGGAAGAGGGCAACAAGTAAAAAGGCCATGAATAAGGAGGAAAAAAAACAAAGAAAAGGAGAAGAAGACAAGATGGACAAATGGAAAAGAAAATTATTGAGAGTTTAAAGTCTGGATTTGGGAGAGGAAGAGCACACAAACCTCCTATCATGAATAAAAACCATGTCGGACAGACACCCACCCAAAGTATTTTTGGATAGAATGCAGAAATCTCTTCTGCGGAAAGTCACAAGAGTATTCTTGTCGATACATTTGAACTTGCTTATGTTGTCCCAAGACTGATCCAAACCTTAATGGCCTGGGCTGAAATGCATGTATGCTGGTTGGAGGGTCTGCCTCTGTCTTCAGTGGAAGCTTGTTCCTCCATCTTCTATGCATACATTGGCCTTTGGTTTACGCAGGAGTGTGGATAGTTTGCCACCCTTCAACTGCCATGTACAGTTACAACCACTCACATTAAACATATGTGGGGAAATTGTTGAAATATTTGTCAATGTGGTATTAATACATTAAAATACTTAGAAAGGTAGTAATTAGCGCTATAGAAATGAGACTATCATTATTATTATTATATCTTATTGTTTGCTGTTACTATCATTACTGTTATTGTTTTGTTTTGTCGTCGTCAGCATTATTTGTAACCGTTGACTGCCGGATGTAATTATAAATGCCCAAATTTAATTTACTTAATATTGTTTGTTTGGATGCCAAAGGAAAGCATTCATAAATGTACATGTCCCTCTTCTTGCATTTCAAAACGGTTTCATGAATTGTTTAATATCATGGAGCATGATTAAAATCTGGTATCATGAAATCTTATCATATGATACTTTCTTTTAAATTTGATGGCACCCTTATAGATTTGAGTTGAGATGTTCTCCATGTGAAACATGATATGCTTCCTTGAGAATAATTAAGAACATGCCCCTAAGAGTTTTTCTACTTCTCATTCTGTATTGACATGGCATTTGGAAATAGTTATGTTTATTGTTATATTTTCCCCTGAATTCACTTCCAGTATATTTAATGACATTCTCACATCTCTCAAATTTCTACAAAATGAATAATATTTACTTCTCTCTGCTGTGAATTGCAGTGCAGATCATGCGCACCTGCAGTGGCTTGTTCAGTTGCCTGTGTTTGCAAAAAACGTCATGATAGATGCATTACCAATTTGATAGCTTCTTCACATTCATTTCTTCATATGCTTTTGTTGCCAATTTGCAGGGCTTCTATGGGAGGATGGATCGACTCCGGATACGTGTATATGAACTCAATCATCTTGATTACAGGCCTTATGGCAATAATGATGCCCGAATCACCAGAGAGTGTGTTTATGGTAAGACAGTAGCATCATACTC
>BEXV01000225.1:223305-243721 GCA_003118195.1 Hemicentrotus pulcherrimus | reverse complement strand
CAAATAAATCTTTAGTCCTCAAATCAATCGCAAGTTTGCAGTCTCCTATATCTCTGGTGTACATAGCTGCGATTGTTATCAACTACTGTATTTATAAGACTGGGCCCAGGTTGATAAATACAAACATTTTTTAAAATGTCGAAAGTCAAAAGATATTCGGTTGATTATAATTCAGAACCTTATTGTACTAGGGCATAACATAATTATGTGAAGGAATTTGATGATATGAATAATGATATTTAATTTTATTGAACGAAAGAATAAAAATGTACACTGTTTTGAGTGATATACCATCATCGTTATTAAATTAATCTACCTAATCTATGTTTTCTGTTTTGATTCGCTGACTTGTTTTGAGGTCATAGCACGCTGTTTGCCTAAAAAACGAGAAATTTGCATATTTGTTTTTTTTTGCCGAGCTGTATGCATATAGCTGTTTTTCAATGAATTAATGAATAAGATGCTTGATTCATTTTGATGTTATACTTTTTGTCTACCGGGTACCAGATGTAATTTGAGATAGTGGTAGAATCAATACGTAATTAAAGCCGGGATTAAAGCGGTTAAAGGGTAACTCTTGACGGTCTGTTATACTATAGCCCTATCCTTTTCGTATCATGCAGATTGCCTTTTCTAATTTCTCTTTTAAAACATTGCTTTGAGAACAAACTAAATACTCTCATCATAACACCACTGGCACGTTGGTTTTTCATGTTTGCTGAAGTTCCTTCGAGAAAATCTAAGAATACCACGCGAAAGATGAATGATTAAGGCTATTCCGATTAACCTTAATACACACAGAGCCCCGCCATAATTCTTCTCCATTTGGGAGTCGTTATAATTCCTTCTTTTTTCCATCTTTTGTTTTTATTGCTACCCCTTAAGGTAAAAGCAAATATGAATTTGAGAGAGCTATAGTGGGAAAGAGACGTGCTCTATTTCTTTAATCCGTTACAAAGATCATGAAATGTCGCTTTTAAAACACGAGCGAGTCAAGATGCCTTCATCATGGGACCTGCATCCAAGTCTCATTTAGATTCACCACCACCCTCCGGCTGCTAAAATATATTGGTTTAATTCTAATGCAAAGCGACTAGAAAGTCAATGAAAGACATTAAAAGAGGGAAGTGTTGTCTGCTCAAATTTCATCGTCCTTTTTTCCCGCCTAAAACCTGGAGAATCTTCACTCGGTCGCAGACGTGCTCGGCGTTTTAGACGCTCCTCTCCCGCGCGCTCTCTCGCAGGGCCAACTCGGGTGTAAACCTACCCTGAAGCAACTGTGATTGAAATTCATTCCCTGCGTTGTCGAAACTCGAGAGAAATCTAGGGGAAGAAGCGGGGATTTTTATTTCAAGATCCTTGCAAGCCCACGGGGGGAAAGATAGTTTCACACTCGAATCGAAATGCAACTTAACACCTCAACAATGTTCTTGAAACAGGCAATCTACATTTCTCCTTTCTAAATACACGGTAAACGGAGAAAATAACATGAAAAATGCATGTAGCGGGGATAAGAGGGCACTCCAGCGGGAAATGTAGACGCCGTGAAATCTAGCGAGACAAGTAAAGGGAGGGGAGGAAAATGAGGGCTCAATAAGATGATAACCCATAAAAATAAACCTGGCCTAATTCAGGACGGATATGACTATGAATGGTAAAAACAAAATTTACATATTTTGCGGCATTCCCGCTCTGCGCATCCCTCGATATCCCTCTCAGTCATCTCTCCCCTTCTTCCATCTCTCTCTCCCTAGTCAACTGCCATATAGCTGACCATATACGGGGAGGAACTGTAGTAAAAAGCCCCAAAAGATTACCACAACTATTTCGGCGGGAAAAGGTAAGTCTAGACGATCTGATATAGTCCAGTGAGACAAAAGCAACATGGCTGATGAACTATTTCACGTTTTATGGGAACAAGGGATAAACGAAGAAGCATAATAATGAAGAATCAATTTACGAAACAGAACACAAATTGGATCATGAGGTTGCAGGGATAAGATTATCGGCTGTGATCATGCCTCACGGAGGTTGATATTCATGTATCTCCTTTCTCTACTCAGAAAGAAAGAGAAAATAGAATTTAATATGAACAAATTGTTTTGTCTTTAGGCTATGGATTATTGTATTAAAGGATATTTTGTGTGTGAACGGTATTATGAAAAAAAACACTTCGAGAAGCTTTCCAAAAAATTCTATAAAATTGTTATCTTGTTTATTCAAAAGATGATTCATAACAATTTGGTAAAAGATGGCCGTCTACGATATTACGAATAAGTAAGAATATAGATGGAAGGAGGGTGAAATAAAGAGAAGGGGTATGGTGTGAAAATGAAAATAGTGAGTTACGATTTTAAAATATATATATACGAACCTTCTAAAAGAGAAAGATTTTAAAGAGAGAGAGAGAGAAAGAGAGTGGATAGGGAGGAAGGGAGGGGATGAGACACAGATGAAGTAGGAGAACGAGACAAGCAGAAAACTTTGGGGAAATGAAAGGCAAGAAAAGAGGGAGACAGAGCGAGAGATAATGTTATAATCTTTTTCTCGTTTTGTAGGCTACTACATGATACAATTTCATTTTTAATTCGTATTTGAATATTAAATTGCGTACAATTTATCATTATATTGGGAAATGTGTGGAAGAGAGAAGGGAGGAGAGAAAGGAAGGGAGATCCAATAAATAACAGGTTTGGGGAAAGGGTAAGAGAGAGATGGTGAAACTAAATGGGTGAGAAACAAGTAAAGGGAGAAATTAACAAAGTGAGAAAGAAGAGAGAAGAGAGAGAAAAAAGAAAGAGGGAGAGGGTGAGCAGGAAGAAAGAGAAAATGAGACAGGGTGAAAGAAAGAGAGAGAGAGTGAGACAGGGGTAGGATGTAAATTGTCTCCGTTTAGAAGAAAAAAAAATATAGAACACATATCTAAAATCCACTGCTGTAAATGTAATAATTGCACGATGCATCTAGAATGCTATAACTCCGAGATGTACTTTTCATGGCCATTGGTTTGGGGTAATTGAGGGCATTATGGTAGTTTGTTTGGATAATGGAGCCTCAGATTCTTATATTTCTCTTGCTTTTCGACATAAATATAATAATCCTCCATAACCATCCACCATAACCTCTAACAGAGACAAATAAATATGAGTATGCTTATAATAACCGTTATCATTTCCACTCATTTTCTTGATTTGTTTCTCCTTCTGTGTCTTTGTTAGACTCAATTGAACAGTAACATTTCATGTTCATTTTCGTATCATAAATCGTTTCCACATTTTAATGGCATTCTTGAATTGCCAGCATGCACATTTGATGTTTTTTCGCCCTGGATTTTGTGTTCGTTTCCCTTAGCTTTATCTTGTTATTCGACTAATCAGCTGAATCAGAGACACATTTAATATTTCTCTCTGATACTCTTTCATAATTCATGAATTTTGACATTTAAAAAGAATCTAAAGTCATATATGTTCGCATGTTATTTTAGTTAGTTATAATGTTGAATGTTCATCTATGCATATTTGTTCACATTTCTCTATAACAACTATTATGTAACTCATTTTAATTGTAACTATCCCTCTGCTCCTCAGCACAGTTTCCTAAATCGACAGCACATAACAAATGCTGTATTATTTTATTTATTTATTATGGCAGAAACTGACAATATTTTGTCAATGCATTTTTTTTTGTTGTCATAAGCGTCTTGTTAATAAAGGGTAAAAAAAACACGACTTGAAATACATTTTTGGTAAAATCCAAGTTATAAAATCACTTTTACTTTTACTTTTAAAATCAGGACTTTTGTGAATTTAATGTTCATCGTTGGTTCGGACTTTATTCGAAACTCTTCCATTTATTTCGAAAATTTCGTATATGTTTACAATTTCTTGCGTAGTACAGAGCCTTTTGGACTATAGACTTTGATGGGCCTTTTCATAGCCGACCTCTGACAGGTTTTTTTTCTTCTTTCAGCGCTCTCAAACCTTTGAGAGGTTTTGGGTTATTCATCATGACGCACCGTGAAACGAATATATTTTGTGGTATAATGGATTTTAGACGGTTTCCTGAAAAGTACGCAATTATATTATTCTACAAACATGGCCAGAATTTTAACTTTCACATTAAATGTTCTAGGGTGATAAACATCTTTTAAATGAAAATATTAGAAAATAGTCAACGGGACACCTTTTGAAATGGTCAAAAGTGGATTTAACGCCTTGAGCAATACAAACCAATTTAANGTATAATGGATTTTAGACGGTTTCCTGAAAAGTACGCAATTATATTATTCTACAAACATGGCCAGAATTTTAACTTTCACATTAAATGTTCTAGGGTGATAAACATCTTTTAAATGAAAATATTAGAAAATAGTCAACGGGACACCTTTTGAAATGGTCAAAAGTGGATTTAACGCCTTGAGCAATACAAACCAATTTAAACACAGCGCCTGTTATGACACAAATTTGGAACTCGCATCTTTAAAAAGCAAGGTATGTACAGATCTTTCTTTTCTTTCCCATACGAAATTTGTTAGGTCTACATTTTCATTCAAAAGTATGATATGAATGTTCGCATCTTTGTAAAAAAAACATTATTAGAATATCCAATTTTATTGTGAAGGATTAAAAGGGGTGAAAATGTGGATTAGCATCTTTTGACACTTTTGGGGGGCAACTATCAAAACGTTTTTCATTTCCTACATTATTATGGAGAAAGCGGAAAAAGTTAAATAAAAACAGAAACACACACAGAGAACAAAACAACGATCTATCTCCACCTCTATACCGTGCATCTGCATTTCTCCCCCTTCTCTTTCTCTCGGTTTCCCTTCTCCTCATTCCACTCCCTCTCTCTCTCGCTCATTTTCACTCAAACTGTTTCTCTTCCCCCTTTCTCGCTTGTTTCTCCTTCCACTTTCGGAACGGAATTGCAATTAGGCCGTACCTAATTCAGCTCTCAGAAGTACTTTCAGTGTCTTGAAATCTAGATTCAGCATGCAAATATATCTCACTCCACTATCAGCGAACATTAATTATGTATATCATGTTTGATTTATGTGACCAAAGCGTGGTCTCATGTTGGACACGCTCGATCAGGTATTTTCATCAACTTCAACGCGATCTACTTGTCTTACGCCTTAGCAGTAGGAACTTTGACTTTGATATTTAACCTTAGACACGTTAGCTACTTCAAGGAATCCTTAGTTTACTTGACTTTCCATCTGCTTTCTCAACAACTTTTGATTTGCAAGATGTACGAGTAAAAAGGGCAGAACGTTCTGCACACACTGCATCTATTTTGTTTCATGACTATATTGCGTTTGATGAAAATAAGCTTTAAAATACTTAAAGATACATCTTTTTTTTTAAAACACCTTAATCTTTGGATAATGTTTCTTATACGCCTTTGCCTTCAGTTAAGAAAAGATAGTTATGTCTACATGTATATAATTTTCATGCACCATGTTTAGATCTTTTTTTTTTTTTAAATATAGAAATATAAAAATTGACAAGAACAGACAAAGCAACATATTCAATATATTTGTCAGTATTTGTAATGAAATGTACAAATATAGACATTCCACATGTACTTCAAAACATATCAGCTTCTAATTTACATATGATATATTATATACAAATAATGTGTAATCAGTAAAAAGATTATTGCTATCTATTAATTTGATTTAGATATTTATCATGGTTATTATTCTAGTGGCTGCACTGATGAGACTCTTGACTGATTCCTACATTGTATAGTCATTAATGCATGTTGCAAATGTTCTCTTTTATGAATAAATACAATAAATGGCAACATGAACTTGAAAATATTTAGACCATTGTACAGAATAAAATAAATATAAATTGACCTATCTGCTCATTAAATGGCAGTAAGTACTTCTAAAGGGGCATAAAGTGATTTTAGTAAGTCTTTGAACCAATTACAAACCAACAAACAACAAAAGTCTGAATATGGTAGCATCTTCTTTCTATTAAAAGAAAAGCATATACAGCATTGTGAGGGAATTAAAATGAAATAGAAAAGTGTAATCTTTGCTTTTTTCTTTCAAAGTTCTCAAACAATGTTCCCTCTCAAGCCCACCTGGGAGAGTAATTTGAACCCATTGCATTTTCTCCATTCAACCTATCATGTATGTTTCTTTCAAAACAAGCCTTATCACAAACACTTTACTTGTATTCAGATTAGCTGTGTAACTTTCATTTCGAGGATGCAATCAAACATATACCATATGAATTAGGCCCTAAGAGATACTACGGAGTGCATGTATGGAATAAAGGCCGGAATGTATATTGATCTATGGCATCTTAACATCCATGTATCTTAGTGCTCTAGCTTGCAATAATATCACATTTTATGTTAATATAATATTACACAACCTTTTCAGGTTCTCACAAAATGCACTATGAAAGCATGATTTGATTTCACTAGTCTCCCTTCTGGGCAATCCCATGAATAATGTTAATACCATGGAGAAAAGTGTTATGCACAAATTCAATTACAGGGGGGTGTTTCACAAAGACTAAGACCAACTTTAAGTTGTACTTAACTATGGCAGGCTGCTCATGCCACTGGTTGCTCTCACTATTGGTCTCTCAAACTAGTGGCATGAATGGCCTGCCATAGTTAAGTCCAACTTAAAGTCAATCTTAGTCTTTGTGAAACATGCACCCCCCAGGTCTTTAGTAGGCTCTTGATAATGTATGAACAATGAATTGATTGCAGTACAGTAACGTTGGACGGGTAAAGATGTGTTCCCACGTGGAGCAGGATTAACGTCTCTTTCTTGAAACCAAAGAAGTATCAGGCGTCATCTCCATCTGACTGTATGACTTCTTCTGCTCCCTGTGTTATAGAAATAAATAAGAAACAGTGGATGATAGCAAAAGAACTAGCAGTATGTGCAATACTGTACAGTGTGCACCCATTGTTTGAGCTTCAATAACCATCGTGCTGTGCTGTGAAAATTAGACCTTGACAGAGTAGAGAGGTTGACCCAATTTGGAAGTTTCTTTCAGATGTCAACAACAAACTATAGGAAATCATGATTAAAGCATCAACATGTGATTCATGTTGTATGCGAAATGACTTTATGTTCGATTTATTGCTGCAAAAAAACTTATGTGCAAAGGTACTATCTTATATTTTCAAAGCTCTTCAAAACTCTCCAAACCACTCCAAACTACAAAAATGGTCATATATATAGAAGGGTTTTATTAAACAAATTCCATTGTAGCAGTCTTACAACTGAATTGCCATTGGAATACAATTGAGAAGTACATGTATAACCCAAACTAAACTTTTCACAGGTAAAATAATTCCCACAAAATATAGTTTGGGAGAGATTCAGGCACTTTCAACATACCGGTACATGTACATTTTGAAATATAAATTAAAGAAAAAGGTTATTTTTCTAAGGAAGAGGTTAAACATCTTTTCACCCCCTTCACATTCAAATTTTGCTTGAAAATTCCACCTTGTTAATACAACCACAGAAGACCTTCAAAAATGTTAATACTGGTAGTACCTTTAAAAAAAATCCCCTTCCCAACTTCAGAATAAAACGAAGTTAATTAACCACTTTCCTTTCACAAGAATGCTTTAATAAATAAGCAAGAAATATACATTTACACTTCATGTACATTTCAAAATTACTTTAACTGTGTTTAGCCCATTTCAGCTGCATTTTACAAAATGTCACTCTTCCGTGGAATCCTTTGCACATAATGAACAAAAACAACAAATGATGATTTACTTTTAGAATGGCGATTCCACATACTTTGCTTTGAAATTCACACACTTCTTAAAGAAAATAGTTGACAAAAGCACTAGAAGAATTTTCTTTTGATGACTAACCTCCACAGACTATCTTTCAATAAAAAAAAAAAATCAACTTATCTTTACTTCAAGTCCCCCCCCCCTTCCCCCTCTCTCTCTTTCTCCCTCTCTCTACCCATTTCAAGATCTAAATATCTCAGTGTTTGATAAAGTAATATTTGTTATCCTTAGTTAAATCTTTGTTGATCTGTTCCTCTCCTTTTTAAAATATTTTTATGAAAAAGTCTCATGTCATGAAAAAGATAAACAATTTGCAAATTTGTCTGGTTTGAGAGTACATTATGAAAGTGGTCAATTCGATAGGAGATTTTGTTTAGACATACCTCTCCAGCAGCCAGCTCTTCTGCTCTCCTCGTCTCGTAGATCTCTTCTGCCTCCTGCCTCTCTTCCTCATTATAGTCATCCTTGTCAAGACGTTCTATTCTCCTGATACCGATCAGAACCTCCATCCTGTATTCATCATCGTCTGAACAGGGGTTCTCTGCAGTGTGAAAGAGGTGGGGAAAAGTGGTTATTGTCAACCTGCATTTTGAAAGTCCTCATTTACACTTTTAAACTTAATGAACTATTGCCATCATCCTTCTTTTTTTTTCTCCTCCTAATGCTTTCTTTCTCGAATTCTTCCTCCACTATTACTTCTTTCCCTTTGTATTATTCTTTAAATACCCTTTTTACTCTAATCCTTCAGGGGGGTGTTTCACAAAGATCCTAAGTTTAACTTATCTCTAAGTTGGACTAAAAAATTATGGAAAGCCATTAGCATCTTTGAAAATGTTTTGAAAAAAGTTATTTCAAAAGGTATAAAATGATGATTCAAATCATTCATATTTTCTATTATTAAGTAAAAGGTGATTTCATGTTCTTGATGTGGGATTTCATGTTCTTGATGTGGAATTTCATGTTCTTTATGTGGAATTTATGAAAAGTTTAAAATACTTGAATTTCTGCTTTCTTCGCATTCTTCTACTTTATTCATTCATGTTTTTTCTGTGTTTTCACCTTTATCTGATATTTGTTCACCCTCTTTCTTTCTTTTAATTTCCTTTTTTATACATAAAAGTTAACCAAACTAGAGGTTATGAATTAAAGGAAAAACAGCAATCACATCACATTATTAGCTAAGCTGAGAATTAGAATTGTATGAACATAATACATGTCGACTATTGGAAAACAGTAATAAATATCATTCCATTCAAGAAATATTCTCTACCACACAGGATCCTGTTTGGGCATACTTTTCATATCTCATTGTAAAAGATTATTTGTAGATGAAAAAAATGTTTCAGTGCTTACCGGAGAGGATCAGGGCCCGAAGTTTGGGCAGACACTTCATCTTGGCCGTCTCCTTTACGTCGCTCACCATGTTCCCCCTCATGTTGATGTATTGTAGGTTCCTCATGTTCTCTGAGAAACCATCTAGGTTCGAGATCTGGTTGTCACGGAGATGGAGCGTTGTGAGGTGCTCCAGTCGCTCCAGCCCCTCCAGTTTAGTGATCATGTTAGCGGCCTAAGGAAAGACGTTATACATGACAGACGGTGACTGTGTTTACATTGTGCCAAAATAAGCAAGCATACCTACTTTTGGATGTATTTGTGTTTATGTTTTCATTATACCCTCATTTTACACTAAGAAGTCTTGAGCTATCACACTAAAGCTGTAATTTTCAGGCCATTGTTGCTATTTTATATACACATGTATGTAAGTGGATATAATTTATTTCACTAAAGACAAAGACACTAATTATTATCAACTTCCCTTGATAACTCAAGGTGCTATCCCTACACCCCAAAACTAACTGGATTCTGAACGTTACATCATATTTCGCACTACATCTAATTGGCTGTGTTTTAATAATAATAATAATAATAATAATAATAGCCTAATAGTCCACTCCAAATTTTATTAAACCGAAATGGAAATTCTTTTTGCCCAATTGATCGTGAGCCCGGCAGCCACTGAGCAGCGCCAGATTGACGTTGCTCAATTTGTGTCCACTGTGCCCTATCCCCACTTGATCTAAAAGAATAAGTTCTCACCATACTCAAATATGAAAGCAATATTAGTGAACATATAGTCATTACATATAGTTCCCTGACCTAATTTTAGCTGCAAAATTTCTATTAATTGGTACTGGTAATGAACAACCTCTACATAATCCTTCAATCATCTTCTACATAAGTGATTGGTATTACACAACAATCATAAAAATGGTATTTATTTTGAGAAATCTGAGACACATAAAGTATTTCGAAGATCTATACAAATGAAGAAGATTTTTTTTTTTTGGGGGGGGGGGATGTGGTGAGCATGAAATTACTTCTCCAACACTGTATGCTGGAAGTCTATTCTTGTGTGACTGCTCTTTCTAAACTATTAAATTAAATGATTGTCTCTTATGAAGTGCAATGAAGTGCTCCGAAGTATAAATACACATCTAGATTATTACATCATGTTTTCTGATGCAAAATATTGACAGAGCTAATTTCCTATACGGAAATCAGGACAAAAACTGTTCACTAATTGGTTCAAAAACCTTTGTGATAAATTACATTTGTGATAATAACCATGGAAATGAATACTGAAAGTGGACAGAAATAGATGATTTCCATGATTAGCAATTGAGTGGGTGGCTTACTCAATACACTGATGATTTGAGAGTTACAGGAAAGAGCACAATTTTGACATTTCACTAGGAATTTAACATATATGACTAGATCAAACGTCATTATTGTTGTTAACAAAGATAGCAACATCTGATGTTACCATGGTAATGATAATGGGTGCGCTATCAATAGCAAATGAATCAGACAATGGTGATTACTTTATGAAACAAACACAATCAAATAATGTTCATGCACATGTCTTTGGTATTAAGGAGATTAATAACTTTTAAAATTTGTTTCGCTAAGGATATATTTTGATTGTGTCCAACAAGAAATATCTGTATCTATCTCATTATCACTTCCATTGAAAAGATGAGTCAGCATTTAAAGGAATGACAAATTGAAGATAGTTGTTGATAACCTTTAGAATTGATGAGATAAAAAACTGATAAAAGAAGGCTTTTATAATAAACAAAAAGTGCACAAAGGGGGGAATGTAGGTAAAAGGGGTCAAATTGTAGTTTGTGTTCACCTTTAGTTTTTCATAACTGTTACAATCAACTTGGAGAATCTTAAATTTATCATTCATTTCTTTATATTGGACATGAAGCTAAATAGTATTTCTGCGAAGGTACTAATTATGATGTAAGTATGTGTGTCAACATATTTATAAACAGAAATCAACACACTTTTTAAGAACCATGAATCAAATCATATACCTTTAATCATAGTATACTAGTACCCTAGAACAGTAAAATACAGTGAAACTGGCCTTAGCAACCACCTGCATAGAAAGACCACATTTTCTATTTCCCTTGAATAGTGTTTGTCATTGGAGTGTGCAATACAGGAACCTATACATAGAGACCACCTGCCTATTAAGACTGCTTTTTATGTCTCCATTGAGTGTTTTTTATATACAGGTTTCACTGTTGTTGAATACTAATATATATTTTTTGTCAATAATATTGACCAAAATAATACTTACCAGAAAGAGGTTCTTGAGGTTGGGCAGATAAATTCCTGCTGTGGAGGTCAACTTGTTTCCTCTTAATTCCAATGTGTGCAGCTTGCTTAGTTTGGATGGTTCAAGGCCACTCACCAAACTGATTTCATTGACTGTTGGGGAAGAAAGCAGTGAAAATTATTTCTCTGTCTGCTACATTTGTTGATGATATGGTAAGTTACCATCAATGGTAACTACCATGGAAACCTTGATTTTGATTGGCTGTTGAGCCCGGTTACCATGAAAGTTGTCATTGATGGTAAGTTTTATGAAACAGGGCCAAGAAATGAAATACCCTACAGCAATTGTATTCTAGTTACAATTCTTGCACATGAGCTCATATTTTTTTTGGTATAGATTACTAGAGCTATATCAGACCTTCCTTGATGTATATTACTCATTGTTCCCATGTCTCTCTCTCTCTATCTCTCTCTCTCTCTCTCTCTCTCTCTCTCTCTCTCTCTCTCTCTTCAATGAGAAAAACAAAGCAATGGTAAGATATATAGCAATGCACTTTGTCTTTTACAGTTGGGTATCACCTGATCATAATCATAATGCCTGAGTCGCAGATAAGGGCAATATGATCATGGCTAGGAAAGAATAGTATGATATCAAATGAATTACAGGTCTAGATATAAATGGCATTAATGGTCCATCAAAATACAGTTAGAATAGTTACACAGAAGTATTTAGTCTAAATTTAGCTTGACTTCTTTTAACTACATTCTATTTCTTGTAGGGGGAGGAAGAATAGGTGTTTGCTTTGTTGATTTGTTTGTTGAGAATCTCCTGTTGTTTTTGCTTTTGGTGTTTGTCATTTTGGGGTCATCTTGCTGTTAACACTACTTTGGAATGATGTTGGGTCTTTAATAGCCCATTCATCCCCATTGCAATAATTAAGAGTAACCTGCATTCAATACTTACACGAGATATTAAGAGATTCAATTAATGGGTGGTTGATGCCTTCTGTCGTTTGTATCCTGTTGTAAGCAAAACTTGCCACCTAAAGAGAGAGAGAAAGAGAGAAAGAAAGAAAGAGAGAGAGAGAGAGAGAGAGAGAGAAAGAGAGAGGGAGAGAGAGAGAGAGAGAGAGAGGGAGATAGAGAAATAGAGAGAAAGTTATTATTGTATACATGTATATCTATTTGAAGAGAAACAAATAAGATCTAATGGGGTACTATGTTTTGCATGACGCCATTAGATATTTCTTGAAAATTGTTTATCAAATTCAGTTGAACATTTCTTGGGAACAAACATAAACCTGCTCTCTATTCCCTTTGAATCATATGTTTCATTCCAGAGTTCCTTGACAGCATTTGAGTCATACTGTTCTCATCTCTATTGTATTTTTTGTTTGCTGCCAAATACTGTCACATACATATCTGGAGAACTTAAAAAAAACAAAAACAAAACAAAAAACTGTAATATGTTTGTTTTGTGTTTTGGGGGGTGGGGAGGGGGAGGGTGTTTTGTCTTTTTGTTTTTTTCCCCTTTAGCTAACTAATGTTGAATATAATCCCTGGAGCAGTGTAACTAAATACTTTTTGTTCATGTGAGCTCTGTTTGGATTCACTTTGTGAACATGGTAAATTTTGTATACATGTATGTTTCTTTGATCTTTTACCACCGTTTGTGTTTTGTTTTTTCTTTTTGTTGTGCTTGTTTTTT
This sequence comes from Hemicentrotus pulcherrimus, assembly GCA_003118195.1. Classification (NCBI taxonomy): domain Eukaryota; kingdom Metazoa; phylum Echinodermata; class Echinoidea; order Camarodonta; family Strongylocentrotidae; genus Hemicentrotus; species Hemicentrotus pulcherrimus. The sequence goes on along the minus strand of BEXV01000225.1, from coordinate 230,589 downwards.
TATTCTCTGCTGAAAACTATGATTGAATTAAATAAAAAGAAAAACAAAAATAAAAAAATCCTGAGCAGCTTAAATCAAAATATACTGTTTGTTCATGGGAGCTCTCCTGAACAAGGGCATTTTAACATGTTTGTTTTTATCATTCTTTGCTTTTACCATAGTTTATGCTTGTTGTTTGTTTTCAGAGCTTTTCATGGCTAGATCACTCACCAGTTCCTGAGTATCTATCTCTTTCACTTACCTGAAGGTATGGTAGTTCGTCCAGCTTGGCCGAAGCCAAGAGATTGCGGTCACAGTTTAAGGTCAAGAGATGGGTCAGTGAGCTGAGAGGTGAAATGTCACGGAGAGCGTTCGTGGCGAGGTCAATGTACCTCAAGTGGATGTATTGGCTCAAGACACTGATGTCTGTGATTTCTCTGTTATGAGATTTAGAAGAAGAAAAAACAAATGTTAGTCTTCAATGCTTAGGTCATTTAGTAATTTTGTTCTGCCTGTGTCTGATTTTTTAAAGGAGGTCCATACTGGCATAAAGAGTAACCAAAATACTAGATTGAATGGTTTGCTTAATCTGAGAAACTTTATCTGAACAAATTTGAACCACACATCATCTGTTTGGAGCTAAAAGGGCATTAACTCTGTGTAAAATGATACAAGGTAACGTCTTTCTGGGTGTAAACAGACAATGTTCTCTGTACAACTGTAACAACAGGCCCTAAATGCCCCAAAGTGAGCGGTTTTTTGGTATAAAGTCAGTGAAGAGCCTCAAGTCTTGCAAACCTGCTTATGGTCAAACCAGTTCTGGACTTGTTATTAATAACAACTTCCACTCATCTATGACTGTTTGCTCATAACCAATCAAATACAATTATTTCAGTAGCCTTTCATAATGATTGAAGTTTAATAATAACAGCATGTTTTATGAAACAAAACACTAGACCCACAATATAAAGTCTATTGAATGATTGATGGATCTATTCAGCATGGACCCGTTTACATTGCAGATATAGTATCATTCATTTGCTGATGTAAATTAATTGAATTCTTCAGTTCCCCTACAATTAAAAATTCATGATGTCAAAAGAAGCATTCTGAATCTGAAATCTTAAGCATAGTTTATACAAAAATATGAAAAGATGCTCTTTTCCATAGCTCAAAGACATTGTTAGGTAATCTTCTTCACCTGTAGTGCTTTTTTAATGACATATTCGGATGGAAATGAACTGCAAGTCTCACAATAGTCGCAAATATTTGAAATCATTTCATAAAAGCGTTAACATGATTTTATTTTATAGATTATAGATTTAAGTTTTGAGCTCATCATTAGAAGGGACACTATCATACCTCTCCTTTATGTCTAATCTGACATAGGCGTGCGCTAAGCCATTTCCAGTTTTGCAGAGTAAAGACAGGTTCTCGGCTATCACATCCTCGGTCAAAGGAACCTCTGGAATTTTCTGTAGAAAGAAGCAAAATTCTAAATTCAGAAAAATATGACCTTCATGATGGTTATGTTACACATAAATAGATGCAGTGTTTACATGTGTAGGTGTTCTAGGCAGGTTGATTACATGATGTCCTTAATGAAATTAATACTGAACTAAAAATACAAGAATTGCAATTTTGTTGTCATTTTGTTCACCGATTTCAAAGTGTGCTTCACGACTAGAGCTTAGAAAGAATAATCATTTGGTAAATGCTGGAGGTAGTGTGCAATTGCCGTGTGTGAGAGTGTGTGATCAGTAGGGCGCTGGTCCAAGAATAAGGATCGTCCACATAAACGTGAATCGTCTTTGTAAACGTGGACAGATGCGTCCGCAAAAATAAGAATCGCAGACATTTCTTATTCCTGATCCGCGCATTGGCAATGGGAAAAACAGGTTCCGCAATGATTTCTAGATGCATTTTACATCAACTTTGTACAGAGACTTTCACGTTATGAGCATTAAATCTTCTTGACTATCGCATTGAAATGCGTGTTAATTCTACAACACAAGTTTCAATGGGATAGTCCCAGGAAGACAGACGACCCATAAAAGTAGACAGTAAATTTGGGTTATTTTCTTACACGGAATCTGTTTTTTCGCATCGCCAGCGTGCTGTACGTACACCGAACCCCCCACAGCGCCGATGCGGACGATCCTTATTTTTTAGGACACAATTTGTCCGCGTTTACTAGGATATCCTTTTTTATGTGGACAATCCCTATTCTCGGACCAGCGCCCCTACTAGAGATTACAAAACAAACAACAGACCTCATATTCTTATTCATTTTGGCTCGCTCTCCACATAGCCATAGGAAGTTGCATGTCAAATAAGGCTTGGTAATAGTTATATTGATCTCATGATTCACAAACTACCAAGCCAGTAAAGCTATGACATTGTGTTGCAAAATGACAAAATGAGTTAATTTAAATTTCAATCTTAGACCCCCTAGACTAGAGGCTCCGGTTTGCGGCCGATCCGCGGGAACTGCCGATTTTATTTTTATGCAAATACTCACAGAATACTTCAAAACCCTCAATGTAAAGTCCATATACTTCCTCATTAAATAGAAGGCACAAATAACTTAACTGACCCACCGTGTGGTCAGTATTTTCCACTTTCGAAATGCTTCGAGTTGCCCTGAGTGCGGCCCTCCATTTGCCGGCGGTCGGCATGGCTGGCACGCATTGCGTCACAAAGCTTCATGCGCAACGTCACAATCAAAGCATGTACCGAATTACTACGGGTAACCTAAATTCTCATGTTTATCTGTTGTTACGGTAATTTTGTCAAGTTTTAAACAATTTCACTTTTTTGTATCATCCCAACTAGGGATGAACGGGGGTACAAACTCCTAGAAACTAGCGGGTCATCAGCACACATACCATCATACACAAGCCTGCGTGTTATGTGTGTATTGACACAACCTACGGCAGGCACGCAATTACGACTCGGTTTGCGGCCTCTCCATGCAACTAGCCCTGCGGTGGCACAATCAAAATTTCTGCGATAGGAAACAGACCACAGCCATCATACTTCCACAAAAACATAAAAATTCAAATTTCACCTCCAATCGGACAAATAGAGCTGTAATAATATTGATCTAGGCATGACTTGATCTCTTAACTTAAAAGTTAGCACCTGCTGGAATTTTCATCGCCGACTGGTATTGTAGATTTCAGGCAACGCTGACAGATACTCTGTACCAATCGGAGCATCTGCTACGGACGTTTTTCGGCAAAGCAGAACCTACCGGGACAGACACTGTAGGTTTCAATCGCATATTATTGATTTGCATGTATTTTTTTCAGGGGTCTATATATTCCCCTCACCACAAATTTTAGTCTACTCTAGCTAGATCTATTTTATTTTTATTTTTTTTAAATTTTGTATGAAAGTCTAAACTTCTAGATTCCTCTAGATCTAGAGTAGAGGCTCCGGTTTGCGGCACGGCCCGGTTTGCGGTCAGGGGTATTGGTTTTTAAAATAAAATAAATATGACTCGATAATAATCATTGAAACCTACCGTGGATTCCCCGGTAAGTTCTGTCTTGACGTATTTTAACTCTCGCTGCTCTAGCGCTGCATACGTAGCGTATGTAGTGCTAGCGCAGCGAGAGTTAAAATAGACTTTCAACATCGATGTCGATTTTGACCCATAATTTCTTAAAAATGGACCATAAAACGGATTATTTCCGTCAAGTTGGTAAGTGTAACCGAAAAAGTTAAGCCTTAAGCTAATTTACAATGTAAAATGCAGCAAATATATATGCTGTAAAAGGAGAAATTCGGTGATAAGTTTTGCAAGTTTGGTGTACTGATTTGCACACCTAACCTGCACACTTCGAGGTATGGTCTGTTTCGGTCTCTAAAGAGAGAGCCGACCCTACCCCAATAAGAGGCTAACGAACGAAAGAGACGGAAAAATTTGGTCTACTCTAGACCTAGATCCAGACTAGACCCTAGTTCTACTAGATCTAAAGTCAATAAAGAAACTTAGTCTGGAGTAGTGGCTCCGGTATGCGGCCGATCGGCGGGAACTGCCGATTTAATTTTTATCCAAATACTCACAGAATACTTCAATACTCTCAATATAGAGTCCATATACTTACCTATCAAATAGAAGTCACAAATAACCTAACTGACCCACAGCGTGGTCAGCATTGACCACGTTTCGAAATGCTTTGAGTTCCCCGGTTTGCGGGCACGCATTACCTGGTTTGCGGTACGCGTACGTCACAAAGCTTTATGATTTCCGACATCGCTGAAGGATACTCTGTAGCGACAGGTACATCTGCTACGGATGTTTTAGGCACAGCAGAACTTACCGGGGAATCCACGGTAGGTTTCAATGATTATTATCGAGTCATATTTATTTTATTTTGAAAACCAATACTAGGGTGTCTGATCGCGCACCCGATGTTGTGTGCTAAAATTCTTCCCATTGAGTTTGCACGCATCCCTATGCAGTCTACATGCATTGCGCGACCCTGCAAAAAAAGTCAAGTTTTTTTTTTCAAATTTAGATTCAAACCTTTATCTGTTGTGATCCTAAAGGTGATACTCAATAAATGAGGTGTCATATGAAAGAGCAGGTGAATTCCAATATTTCCAAAGGGGCGTCATTTCGGAATTCTAAAAATTTCTTGGTCAAAACAGCTATTTAAACAGTGTATCCTGGCTAACTCTGAGATTTGCCACTTTTGAGATATGACGCCCCAATGGATAAGTAGTCCCAGTCCTAATGAACATATCCATGTGCTTATTTTTTCGCTAGCCCCCAGGGATCACACCAGATTGCAGTTTGAAAATACCCTTCCTCATATTTTTCGGATCAGCTAATTAAGGAGGCGTGCGCTCCGCTCAGTCCAAACCATGGTTACATCGCGTAACATCACCGCGTGCGAACGATACAGTGAATGAAAGTATGAGTTGCCGTTCGTACAAAAAACCTGGAAGTGAATACACGTTATAGTCAATGGCAATATCGCGTAAACAACGTGCATGCTGTCTCCGCGATATTGCCATGACTATAACCTGTATTCACTTCCGGGTACGATCGTACGAGCGGCAACCCATACATGTCAATGCGGAGACAGCGTGGCTCAAGCTGCAAGTTGCGCACAGCATGCGTACGCTATGCATACGCTTGCATATTGCGCGATACAGCTGTTTGGCTAAATTTAGCAAAACAACATAACTCTGCGTGTACGTCTTTTTCGTCGATTATGACCAAATCTATATGAATATTCCAGCTTTTTGGAGGGGCTGTATATTTTGATAGAAACATCGATGAGACTTGAAATTTGAAATGTATTATTATGATTACATTTTTTATTTAAATATCAAACCTAAATGGTGAAAAACGATCCCAAATTGAAAATTGAAAAATCGTTCAGACACCCTACCAGTACCAATACCCCTGACCGCAAACCGGGCCGTGCCGCAAACTGGAGTCTCTAGTCTAGATCTAGAGGTCTACTCTAGAGTTAGATCTAGAGTCTAAATAAAATAAACAGAAGTTACAGAACCAATGTAAAAAGTAAAATTACTATTTAGAATAAGATCCTTATCAATACAACAACATAATCTTGTATCTTTATTGGTAAACAACAAAAACTATGAGGCGGTGCTGCTAAACTGACAAGGGCCTTCATTGAAGGCATTGCCACCCCAGACTTCTCCGTGTAAACTAGGCTAGCAATCGCTACAGCACCCGCACACAGATGTTACCTCTTCTTCTTCTTGCTCTTGTTCATTTTCTTCCTCTTCTTCCCCTCCTTCTTCTTGACCAATTTCAGGCTCATCAACTCCTTCCTGATCCTCATCATACTCTTGATCGTCGTAATCTGACATTTTGAAGTATCAACTTCGTCCTAAAAATAGCGATTTTGATGTGAATCTCACAGCGGCAAATGCGTTGCTTAGGAAACTCATACAGCTTGGTTGAACGAGGACAAATACATGTTTAATAAAATGTGAACATTTTATCATCTTATTATTTTAAAATATTTAAAAAATATATTTGATTGGATAAAGGGTTTAGTTTTGTTTAATTAAATACGAATACAAAGATAATTGAATATTATTTAGAATGTATAAACATGATCGGAATAGGCTCGTTCGATTTTGATCGAATTGATCGCGATATCGCAAATAATTAATGAAAATTGAAGCAAGGCAAGGCAGTCTTCACGTCGAACCGGTACGTATACCATTAAGAATCCTACATTTCATAAACCAATATTGACATTAACGTAATAGTTGTATTGATAGAACCTTATATTTATTTTCTCGCTATATTTACTCGATATATATTGTTTAAGCTGCTGTTAATGGTGTATTTTCTTGTGTGATATGCTCTCGCTTGTTGTGTGGCTGCAATGCAGAGTCAGTGGACCGTGCAGTGAGCGCCATCTCTATCGGGGAAGATGCAGCCCAGCGCTGCCCTGGATGTCGGTGTTGTTATGATTCGTATGAATGTTAATTTATGGTATGCACCGATTGTGAATAAATGTTATGCGTAAAGACACAGATGAAAGAAACACAAGTATTGCCATTTCATGGAATACTGATTGGTTGGGGATACACATGTTTAATTTCATCATGCCAGCTTCAATTTTCAAATTCCATCGATTCCATTGATGATCCATCTCAAAATTAATGCGCATCTCGTATCTCTCACAAATAACTTACTCCAGCTTTGCAGTCGAAGGCATCGGAGCTCAAGATCCTACTCTGGAAAAATGATTCAAACAGCGGGTTTGGTTTTATTTTTTCAAAATATATAAAGAAGTAGATCTAGATTTCTAGATCTAGACTCTAGACCTAGACTTTTCTAGTACTAGATCGAGACTCTAGACCCTAATTAAAATTTAGAAAGTATGCATGCATGTTCGCTCAAAATTGCTGAATATGCACAAGGTTGAGGTTTACATTCGTCGCTCTTTTTCTTTGAGTCATGCATATTCGGCGGCGAAGCTTCCTGGAGTTAACAAATAACATGAATTATCACCATTTAGCATTGAGAAATGGTTCAATCACATTCTTTCTCACAAAATTTAGTGTCATTCTCTTATGGAATCATCTGTACAGTAGAATCTATGTGGGGTTTTGTAATTTCCCACCTTGTAGAGAGAGGATATACATGTATCCCAGAAATAAAGAAAAATATAGGAAAAATGCATGCTGTTTACAATGGAAAATGATGGAATATGTTCTTTGGTTCAAGATAATTTTGATCATAATGTTCGAGTAGGATTTTGTGGTTTTCGTCTCTTCTTTTTTTTTTTTTTTTTTTAA
>BEXV01000225.1:202435-222334 GCA_003118195.1 Hemicentrotus pulcherrimus | reverse complement strand
GGGGGGGGGGGGGGGGGGTAGGAGGTAGGAGGTCAGGGGCAAATACTTTTCACAAAATATAAACTTATTAAGTCTAGGTCTGAATTATGAAACAAGTTTCAGTAAGTACTGAATAGGGATATTGAATTTGAGATTTTGTTTTCATGGAATCAGAATAAGAGAGTTCCATCTACTCCTATAGTCTCATTGCCTCGATAACTTGAGAACCACTTGAGATATGAACTTTACGCTTGGTACCATAATCAATACAGCCGTAAGATGACGTGATTACATTTTAATTTAGTTTGGTAAATGTCACTGAATTCTATTTAATACCCTGATCTAAATCTTATTCAAATTAATTTAAAATCTCAATATCCATGTGTTGTATGATACTTTGGTAATAAGTTGGTAATTTCATACATATTGAATGCCTTGAGAGTTTTATAAGGAAATAATGGACAAATATTTGTTTGCATTTTTAATACAATATTTCCTGTATTATACCCCCATCTCCTTCGTGTATTATACTGATGAATCATGTAAGAGTACATCACAGGCCAATTTTTAGATTATTAGAAATTAAACTTCAATGTTGCATTGGTGGCAGACAATGTACACAGACTTGTAAAATCTCACAATTTTAGTTAATTATTAACACATATTTTTTAATGTGTTCTGGAAATAGAAATCATTTTTGAAAGGTCACTCTCTAACTCAATGATTCAAACAATTTAATATATTTAAAGATTGCCTGTGAAATACTAATCCACTAACCAGGGTCAAGTGTAATTCTGTGTGAAAACAAAGTATATAATCTTTTGGTGTCCAAAGGTTTTAGGTATCTCAGTAGGCGGGTCTGCGCTATCTCGAGATTGCCAAATATCCAGCTACCGTAAATCTCCGTGTATAAGACGCACCCCGACTTTTAAGATTAAAAAAAAACAAAAAAAAGAACAAAAAAAAAATTAGACCCGAAGTAGCAAATTAGCTGGATAGTTGGTCAGGATAATATCCCAAGATATCTCGGTCTAGTTTGCGGTTTTCCGTGTTTACTCGAGGTCTGTTGTTGTACTAGCGCGCTGAGCGGTATATATCACATGTGTGAACCGAAAATCGTTGTGCATGATGGGATCGGGATATTTGACTTTGTACTTTGGTCTAATGAAGACGGTCGCAAACTATCCCGCTAGTTCGGAAATAGTGGGATATTTTGCAAACTAGACCGAGATATCTTGGGATATTATCCCGACCAACTATCCAGCTAATTTGCTACTCCGGTCTAATGAAGACGCAAATAGCTGGATAGTTTGCGATCGGGATAGTTCAAATAGCTGGATATTTGGCAATCTCGAGATACTGAAAACGGGCCTAGTGATACATGACCCATACATAAAACAACTTAACATTTTCATCTGGGTTGTTGTGGTGTTAAAGGATTAGACTTTTTTTTAAATAGATAAGACAAGTTGACATAAATAACAACACATACCTTTTAGGTACTGTATAATGTGAGTCCCTCAGTTAAAATAGCCCTTTCTTTAAAGCTTACATTGTATGTAGATCATGTAGACCTGTGTCAGTATATGAGATGGATTAGCTACAACTTGTGAACTGCCATTTGAAAAGGAAGTGTAATTCTTGTTGCAAGCTATTATTGTTAATCTGTACTTAGTGAGGTACATGTAAATCATTGTGTAAAGCTGATCAGCACCCCCCCCCATGAATCTAAGCCCCTTTTGTTAGATCAGCAATGCACCTTATTAATGAAAGTACCTACTACATGTACACATAGAGGTACTTTCTTTTGTTGTCAGCACTTACAGAGTTCATTGTTTTCTAAACAAGACTAAAACCAAATTGCCTGCATGTTAGGCTCACTGTGCTAGAACTCCACTTGCCCTTATGTGTACATTGCATTAATTCTTCTGATGAACAATAATATACAAAATTTGTACTTGCCCTATCGAGCAAGAATACAATTTATATATTTTTGAAATGCACTTTTACAACATGTATTAAAAACATAACATCACACCACTTTTTGCTTTTGTCTCTATTTTTTATTAGCCAAATTTGTAGTTTTGGGAAGTTTTTCATTAGCCAGATCAGTGCAGGACATCTTATAAAGTTAGAAATAATTGGTTTTCTATCCATTTTTTTGTTATCGAAAATATTTTAAGTGAAGTAATAGAATTTGATAATGAAAAGGACAGTATAAGTTATTTGCACATGTGTCCGTCTATCCAGTCATTACAAACAGGGTGTTGTCTAGTACAGGAAGCATGATAAATTCACACAATTAATTAAAGTACATGTAGACTAAGAGAATAGTTCATAATGCTTTATAACCCGCCCCTTTTCAGAGCTGCACTAATTATCTGTACGATCTAATGTGATTTTTGCAACAGGAGAAACCAACCACTCATGGTGTTTTCTAGGGCTCGCATCATAATTGCAATTAGCAGTTAAAATGTGCAAATGATGTTACATAACAAGACTTGAGCCCACCAATGATTAAGCTCAATGCAGGGAATTAATCATTACTGAAAGTGAGTGCAGAAAAAAAAAAGGGGGATAGAAATGCTTTCACTGTGTATTGGCTTTTTCTGACCTCGAGGGGCATTGTTGAGTGGTGGGCCAGCCAATGTTTTTTCTATTCATTTCATCCTTTCCGTGTGTCTGACAGTACCTTGTAGTCATTGTCGTTCCAAAGTCTTAAGGAGTTGCCATAGCAATGGAAATATTGATTTTCTTATTCTTGCTAGACGCAAAAAAAGAAGAGGTTTTGTGGGGGAGTAAACAATGAATGAGCTAACAATAGAGTTCGAGGAGACACGATGTGTTGGTCCCTTCTTGTGTAATCACTTAGTAACAAAACCAGCAAACTCTACTTTTGCGTAGTTTCAATTAGTCCCCAATCTACCTAATGAAGCTTTTCTCATCTCTTTTTTCCCCATTTTTATATTTTTGTTGGATAAACATTGGGTGATATGGCAACTCATGTCAACTCATAGTACATTCTAGTTTGATCATGTGCAATTCACATTTTTTCCCCCTGTAATAAAGTGTATTGATGTATTGCACTGAAAAGTAAAAATGTTATAGAAAAGTGTGTGCGAGTGTATTGATCTTGTGGCTTTTGAATAGGACGTGTTGGTCGATACCACCATATTTTTTGGCAAGGGGTATCTTTTATTAGAGTGACAATAGTAGGGGTTTGGGGCTTAGTTACCATGGCATGTTGTTCAAACTTCAAAACGGCTTTTCACTAATAAGTTTTCTTTGTCTCCTTTCACATATATCGCCAGTAGTCACCAACATGGAAATATGTAATCAATATGAAATTATTATAGGTTATTATCCATAGGAGCTTGTTATTCATTAGAAATGAGATTTCCATTGTTGGCATTTATATATAAATATTGTTTTTGTTTTCTTCTTCTTCTTCAGTGTAGTTCTGGAATTTTTCATATATATTCTTTTTTTTCTTCAAAAAAAATTACTCAGAACTTCCCTGAACCATTTTTTAAAATCATTCCCCCTTTATGAGGGGGGATGGGTAAAGGGTACCTTCAGTTTTCCAGAGCTCCTTTTTTAACTTTCAGGTTCAAAACGCTTTTTACTCTTTGTCTGTTTTTCTTGTTGAGCCTCTTATATTCTGCCCATTTACTCTAAAAGAGAATAGAAAAACATATTTTGTGTATTTGTAGCATATTTATATCGCATGAAAACCAACACTTGAATCTCCTTTTCTGAAGTTCTCCTCGTGAAATGAAATATGATGTCCAATGATGAGATGGAATTGTTTCAATTACCCCTTCATTCTCAAGCACTTGAAAATGCTGTTTCAGTTACCTCTCAAAGAAGATCGTCTGCGCTCTCATTTTTCTTCCTCAAGTTTCTTCTCTTCAACCAAGCGTATCTCTTTGTCCCCATTTTTGGAATGTATGCAAGCTTATAAGGCAAGAGAGAAACTTGCTTAGTTAGGCCTTCAAAACATTGAAATACAGATTTATTGAATAATACTTGGTGCAACTCTAGATGCTGGTGTAAACGTACAAGTTACATGTACATGTACCTTCTTTACACTTATTTGCTATTTCTATCTAAATTTGTGTCTGTATTGCATTAGTGAGTTTGGTGGCAATATGTACGATCCCTTGCAAAATGTATGCCCAGTCCAAGAGAAAGAGAAAGTGGAAATAAGAATGAGAATTCATATGTGCCCAAATTTGGGCACAGAATATGAAAGGAGGTAAAGTGTTGAATTTGTTTTTTAGTATTTTTGTAGTGCTTAAAAAAACAGTATTTCAAACTAAAATTTTAGAGAATGATAATCAAGGAACAGTTGACTGACTGATTGTTATCTAACTGTTGTTGTTTTTTTTTGCAATGGCACCACAATTTAGCATACGTTCATTGATACAAAGGCCACACCTGACCAATATATTTAAGTATCTTAAATTTTTATTATAAACAGTTATTAATATTAATTTAGTCAAAAATATCACTTTATAGATCAAACTTGTACAACAAAGGAGATAAATAGCCCAGGACAAAATCAAATTAGAGGTACATGTACTTGTAGATGCGGGGCATAACAAATGGATATTGGACAAACAAAAAACAGCATAAAGAATATATTGTTAAAGAAAGAAATTCTTTTTTCAAATAGAAATAATGGGTGATATACATGTAAATGTAAATAAACTTCTTATCACCATAATAATAATTAATGTTTTACATGTATAATTATTATTACTATCATATATTTATGATTCTGTCAATGAGAAGTTGCCCCATGGTAATGTGATTGCTGAGTTGTATTTGAATGTTATTTTTTTGTACTTTAATGCACATACATGTAGAAAGTCATCAGAATAGGAATTAATTGAACTTTTCATAAAGCAGGAACCAAGAGGAAAGAATTTGATTTGTCTCAGGAATGGCAGTTTGGCTCTGCACGTAAATTCAATAATGAAGAAAAGATAAATTTTGTGTAATTGAATAGTGAAACACATTCCATGACCATTAAGGTTCAGTTTATCTGTATCCAAATGATATTTAATTTATAGTTAAAGATGTAATGTATTTCAATGCTTTTGAGTGGTTCAAAACACAGTATTCAATCAAACCTATATATTGTGATATTGCAAAATAATGATGCAAGTTGTAATTTGTACACAGATGTTCAAAATTTGTGTACCTCACCAAATTCTGAGTAGTTGGTATTAATTAGGTAATTTATTCGTCAGGACTAATTAGAGAAGTAAAAATGCAAGTCACATCTCTGTAATGACCATGCACAAAACAAGTCACTCCTCAAATAACCTTTTTTTTAACTCTCAATCCCTCTCCACAATGATTTCTCCTCCCCTTTCATCCGTTCTAACCTTTTTCCCAAAAAAATTTCCTCGGTTAAATTGGATTTTGAAGCAAGATGATGAAGCCCGGTTTAATGTCAAGGAGTCGAGTTGAGTGGGATTGCCTCTCGAGATTTGAGGTAGTCATTAGAGGGGCAACAAATTTAGTGGGTTCTGGAAGAATCTGCTAAAACATTCAGTTTTTTTGCTACGCTGAGCTAAGTCATGCAGCATTAATGCAGAATTTTCCTCCACAGGCCCGAGTCCCTGTTTTCCCCCTGCTTTTTTTGTGATTAATATTAAACCGATCAAGGTGTGGTGTGGTATTAATTTTGCAGCTCCCTAATCAAAAACGAAATTATCAAACGTGACTTGGACTCTTGCGTTGCAGGATTTTTTCCGCTGTTTTGCCTTCTTCTCGCAGTCTTCCCTCTTATTTGCCTCTCCATTTCTCTCTCTTGGGGGCTTTATTCGGTGAGAGGAGAGAAAGTTAGGCACTCCGATACTGCATATCATCAGATTCATACGTGGTATTACTTCATTCGTTTCATGTTTTTCTACAGCCCAGGGCACCATCTCAGCCACCCGTATACGCTGTAGACAACAACACTTTATGATGAAAAACAAGGTGAGGGAGAAAGTTTTTGCACTCTAGTCTGAAGCCTGATTGCATTACTTTACTCGTCTTGACGGAGAACACGATGAAGAACAAGCGCCACCTCCCCGAAAAAAAATATAATAAGAGGAAGTACGAAAGGAGGAAGAAGTATCAAAAAATTTAAATTGAAAAGATGAGAGCTCGTCTTGAGGGGTAATAAAATCGGTCATAAAATTCACCAATATGTTAACTAACGGAAAGCGATACCGGGCCTCAAGGGAAAAGTAGTCATCTGATGTCCGTTGTGAAAACACTTCTCCGTTTCAATCGGCCCGTTTCGTTGCATCTCACCCACTTTTTTTCTCTCTCATCCTTTTTCTTTTTTCCTGGTCTCTTTTCCTAAACCACACTAGGTTGAGTACCGGGATAAACAGGCCTCGGGTGCCGTAACTTGACGATGATACGAGATGCCAATTGGTATAACAAAAGAGAATTAGAAAATTGAATTGAACAAACCAGTTCAGGTATCTTTGGATCTCATCCTTCCCAGCCCAGGTTTTGCCTCCCATCATTTTTTTGCCCACCGTCTTTCAAACGTGAGAAGTAAAAGCTCACAATTTTGAGTTGCAACATCCGATACTTTGCCAGAATTTCCTGCCGATATTCCTTACTAGGTTCATTAATCAAAGAACAAGCTTCCATGTTCATAGATGATCCTCTCATCTCGTTTCTTGTGCACTTCACAGTTAAAGGCAAAGTACTCTTTTTACAACCGTCATCTAAATTGAAGTATATCGTGTCTTATCGCGTTGCATCCCTGTGTCTCTGAAATTGAAACTATTAAAAGGGAAATGTGAAGTTTTGGTTACGAAAATGTTTTTCACGAATTATTTTGTCTTTAAGTTCAATCTGAATATTGGATGGTAATAGATGAGGTCAATATAATTCCTAATATGTTAAAGAGGTGGCTGCATTTCAGGATAACATGAGCTAATACTCAGGGATCGGAGATGTTGCATATATTGTTAGCAAGAAGGAGTCTGATAACTGTTACAGAGTCTGTAAATTAATATTTCATGTTATGCAAAAAAATAGATTATTTTCATCATTTTATTCTGTATCACACCTCACTCTAAATTACACTTACATGGTATAATATTTGTGATCTGAATATTTCATGAGAACTTTACACTTACCTGTACGCACCTGTACATGTAGCATATTAAGCATTACTAGGCATACCTGTATATATCAAAGACGACTAGAAAAGTCCCTTTACACTTTTGTACAATCATCTATATTGTAAAATTACTGATTATTATTCTACACATTTTTGTAGAACCTAAATGTATACTTTAAACACAATTCCAGCATGAGCGGTAATATGTTATGAGATAATTGTATTGCCTGTACATGGAGAAACAAAGTATTCAATGTTGACTATTAAAAAAGATATCATCATGACATTGTATGTTTTTTGACACCTGTAATTATACATGGCCTTTAACATGGCCAATAACATGCCATACATTTCCTCGTTATCCCCCCCCCCCCCAATCAAGGAGACTTGGAAAGAAATCACCCAGCAAGCTAGCACTCATCATTCATTCAGGCTGTATTTCAGGAACTTGTTTATTAGTCGCACAATGCCACCGCATTGCTCCCGAATTCAAGCACTTCTTGCCCAAAATAAACACTCAATATGACGTCAAAGAGCGGGCTGGATTTGCATTGCAATTTACAGAAACAGATGAATTCCTGGCGTTTTTGAGCCTGGAGATGCAGGGGAAGTAATATTTCTCGTGCCATGTTTTGTGTCAAAACACAGTGTGTGGATGGGGACATAACGCAGGTGCTTGTTTCCCCTCTTCAAATGCTCATGTGGAATCTTCTTCAGCATTTAACATGAATTTATGAATTGACAAAATTAATGATAACCTCCATTAACCCATGGTTAACAGTGTGTGATTTATGAAATAAGAAGAGGTTCAATGTTCACTGTAGAATTCTTTGTGAAATATTATGCGCTCTTATCACATATTGTTTTTTGTACAAATATGTGAATTATTGATAACAATTAAAAATGTGTGTATTTTCATTTTTAAGGGTCTTAAAGGGACACGTTAATAGTGACAAAAATGATCAACTAAACAAAAATTCAAAGTTCTCACTTTTTACATAGCTGAGTTCAACATACATTTAGTTAATGTTATCATGTATGCAAATCCAATTACATGTAGGCCACAATTTTTGATAATAAACATATCATTCATTATAGTGTATTATTTTGTATAAATATGTTCAATAGCTTATCAACTCATTAAACATGTTTTATATGAGAAAAATATGAGAAAAATCAAATGATGGCCATCTCAACATTCAAAAAAATAAGACAGAATTCAAGACATGACACACAAGATTTGCTTTGCTGTCTTTGCAACTACATGTACTGTATGTATATACCCATGCGTCTAGTCCTACACATGTATGCCTATAGATGAAGCAATAATCCTCAATTCCTTAGTCCATAGATTATTACATGTATGTGGGTATTCTACATGTACATGTACATGTACATTTAGATCAGTCAGGTGAAAATTAATTTCATGAAATTTATGATTACCTGTAATTACGAATACCCACCATAGATCTAGAATGAGATTTTTTTCATAATTGTACATGCACTATGAAGTATTTCCATCCAAAAATGTGGAAGTCATTTATTTTACACAGATGTGCTGTATATGAATTCTGTACAATACATGTATCTGTCGTTGTAGCAGAAATGTAAAATCATGTGAATTGATATATTGCATTAACTAATGTTCTTTGTGATACAGAACCCCAACATTGTATATCTACTGTTCCTTCCTTTCTCCCTCCCCCTTCTCTCTCTGGAGAATGCTGAATGATATATTGGAGGAGATATATTACAAATAAAATTCATTATTCCAAAACACCCAATATCGAGGGGAAAAAGAAACAAATCGCTCCCGCTCACATTGCCACAGTAACTTGGCATGGTAGAACGGTAATGAGAATGGACAACTTTCATATCATTCTGTTTTCATTATTTCCTCCCAATAGGAAAAAAAATCAATCTGTACTGAATTGCGGCTCCATGGAGTAATAATATTGCTCACTCATCCAATACTATTTTTTCTGCCTTGCAGGGATTTCAAGCAAACAGAATATCACAAGATATATATTTGTACTTCAATAAAAATATGTTTATTATTACATGTTTATTGATTTGATGTAAAGGTTTTTTCCTGAATGCACTCATTTTTGTGCATTTTAAATACTTTGATTGAACAGAATGGCAGAAGGTGATTGCATGTTTTCTTCAAGATCAGGGTATTCTATTATTTGAATTGAAATGAAAATTGATTTGTTTTGTTTTTTAAATATTTATTTATTTCTGATGATGAGCATATAAGTGTACCGGTAGTTAGAATGGATTGGATGGGGTACATCTTTTGCAGATACGTCATCAATTTTAACTTTAATTAAAATTATTCTCAAAAAATAAAACATGAATTCTCATCTGAGTCTTAACATGGAAAGATAGAACACATTTTAATTATACATGTACATACAGCGTTTTTTTCCTTCAAGACTGCCCCCGTTACTTTTTAATTCGAAATTTGCCGGCCATTATAAATAGATCATTATCTGTAAATTACAAGATAATGACATTTCAGCTCATGCCCCCTCCCTTCAATCAAGCATTCTATGTGTGCATACTTTTTTATCAAGAGATAGAAAGTAGAAATGAAGTACTCTCTGTGATTAATGACTTATCCTTGTAAATGCTAATTTCTCAACAAATTTATCACCTTATTAGGTTACATGTATACAGACCTAAGAAGTAATTCCTTGGTATTATACATTTCCTTATATTCAAATCTCATGTCTATTTTCATGAATTTATAGAAAAGTCAAGGTCAAGAAAAGAAACTTAAAAGGTGTGAGAGACATTCTTTAGTCTTTCTAAAGTGTACCTGTGCGTCTAGAATCTTACATCTCAAAGTACCTTCTATGAAAGGAGACTACGGTGCGTTTTTGAGGGAAAGAAACGCTGCTTTACGACCATGTTTAATTGAGTATGAGCATAGCATCCAATTTCAGTGCATAGAAGCTTCGCTGGGAGGATTTGGGGATTAAAATGGCTCAACTGCATTATTTTTCTCGTTGCATTTTTTTCTTCCTCCTTGCATTTTCATCTGAAGGTGTAAAACTGTAAATGTGAAGTATCGCTGAAGTGTGATGCCATTCTTAGTATGTGCTGTATCGTTGAAACCTGTGCAAAACTGTAAATACAGTTTTTAATGGTATAGTTGTCAACCATTTTCTGTGAATTTATTGGCCTGCATCTGGGTTTGATTTCAGTTGTTTTCTTGATTTCCACCATATATTCTAAGGGTTTCAAATGCTAGTACAGTGTACATGTACATGTACATGTACTTGTGTGTAGCCGTTTTCTATATTTATTTATTTCTTAATTTTTTTATTTTTATTTTTTTTTTTGGGGGGGGCTGTTTTTGTTGTAAGGATCTCCTTTAGAGGTACTCTTTACATATTTTACTGGAAAATGAAGGAATGAATTATAGATTATGTGCATAATGAAGTCTTTATAGGATGTAGCACTATGCTGAAGTGTTTCTTCTACATGTAGCTGTATTTCTTTGTTTTGCAGTGTATTTGTATTATACACTTTGGGAGGATCATGATAAGATTGCCTGCAAATAGATATAGTCTTTTTTTATTCATTTCAACTGGTTTCAACATCCCCAAAATAATCACTCAGCTGCATATTTTGCCGTAAAAGGAAAACTGGTTTAAAAAAAAAAAAAAAAAAAATTATTCTATATCTATTGTCCCATCATCCTTACATGTATGTCAATATAATGATGACTGGACATCAGTATGCACTGTGAAACTCTCCTGTAATTCTATGGTACTTGAAAATGAAAGTGATAAAAATGGATATTTGCCAAACTTCCTTAACTGCATTATTATCATAATAAGTGCATTTTTTTGTATAGTCGTGATGCAGAAACGATCTCCTAAATTAATGACAAAATAGAAAACTTTTAAATTTTTTTTTTTTTTTTTGGGGGGGGGCAGATAAAATATGAATTTTAGTGATATCAAAGCTTTTTCAGATTGATCTTTACATCATGATACAAGTATGACCTGGTACTGTAACATTTGTTGAATGTAAGATAAAACTTGAAAAGATTAATTACAAAAATAATTACAAAAAATCATGGGAAATAAGAAGAATAAAAAGAAAAGAAAACATTTCCAAAAACTAGAGATTTATGAAGAGTACAAATTTACAAATAGTAAGCGAGAAAAAAAAAATGTGAAAGGTGTACATGTAAATATTCTCGTAAAGAATGAAACGCTGATAACACCAAAAAACAATAACATTATATGCTCCGCCCTCTCCTATTGTGGTCCATCCTATTTTTTGTTTTTCTTTGCCTTGCATACATGAAAGCCCACACATGTGCTTGTATACATGTCCAATTATTTGAAAGCTCCATTGCCATTTATGGTCAAAATTCATCTGACCATCTCACCCCTCTTTAGATAGTACTTCAATATGAAGGGCTCAATACACAACCATGGGGTAAACAGGGTGGTCCAAAAAAACAACAATGGACAGGCATACCATTACTTCCAATTATGCAGGGTCAAATTCACTGGTACTGATGAATAGACACTTTTTACATGAACAATTTATACCAATATTTTTAGTAGAGGGTTGTTCGTTTTATGGAGCATTATTTTTTGTGATGGAAGGTAAGAGTTCAAAGTTGTCCAGTATCAATTTGCCAAGATTTTCCAGCATTTGTGTGTTCGTATTATTTTTGTTTTATTTGATCTGTATTCAACAAGTCATTTAAGTCAAATACAAATAGAAAAATGTGTACAGATTGTTGTCTTTATTAAAGCTTGTCCAAAGCTCAGGCATATTTAATACCATTTCTGGAACTAAACAATACCTTATTTTCTGCGAGTGGATGTGTTCAACATTGTCCCACAAAAATGAGCCAAGAAAAATAAAATATTCAACCACTCTTTGCAAATTTTATATATGATATAATTTTTCTTAACAAAAATATTCCTCTTCGAAAAAGATTTTTCATCTACTGGTCCTGGTGAAATTTACCCCGCAGTATTGAAAGTACAGTGTATTCTGGTGTTATTATTGGGACACCTTGTATAATACATTATGGTAGATTACTGTGTGTCTCAAGACCCAATTGAACTGTACAGTACTGCATTCTTGTTCCTTCTTGGTAAATACTGCAATGCTAATTTTGGTACTAATGAAAGAGTAGATTTCTAGAGAATGGAAGAAAATTTCACCAAATATTTGGGGATATGATTGTTTTAGATACAGTCAAAATTATATAGAAATTTCCCTTTTTGTTTGTTTTTTGAAATGGTCAATTTTGAATATTTCCTTTAAGAGAACTTTTGGAAATGAGTGGTTAAATTAAATATGTGATGGACAAAGAAAATAGTTCTAATGCAATTGAAAGCACATAAATTTCAAATTCATGAAATTTGACATCTTTCAACAATCAATAATTACTTTATGATAGCTTTCTTTCACAAATGTATAGATACTGAAACAAGCGTGGTCATTGTTCATGTATAATTCATTTCCAAGCTTTTTCACATTTTATCTTTTAAAACTACTTACACGTATAATTCTCGGTTGGCCTGAATTGTCATAAATCACATGCAAAACCCAAGAATAGCAAATTAAGGAGACCAAGGTTTTAAATTATTATGAAAATGAAACAAAGGAAATTGATTATGCTCTACTTTTGCTGATAAATGGCCTTTTTTAAAGTGGTTTCTATTGGAGTGCGCAAAATTGATTGTGTTTTTTTGTGTAATAATTCTGCCATTGTGCCATTGTTTTACCATGTAAGTTCCATTATTCTTGTTTCTCTTTTGAAAGCTTAATTTGATAACACTCACATAAAGAGTTTCCTGATTTTCCATGATCTTCCTTGGATGAAAAGATCTTTCTTTGGCTATTAGGGAACAAGTTTGAACTTTTACCTTGCTAAAATTTCTTTAAATGATACTTGCCAACATATTTGAGTTCGGTTTTTATGACAATTTTTATGGGATCGAAATATTCTGATGTAAACCTTGTATTCTTCCAGTAAGCTGAAGTCTGGCAGAACAAACTATAACTAAAAATACATTAAAGTGGGAGAATTTGTTTCCCTATTTTGTTCAAGTGACAACTCAGTATTTAATAATAAATAATGATAATAGGCATTTCTATAGCACCGTCTAGCCTAGCTTCCGTTTATACACCACTCCAGGATTTCAAAGAATTAATTCCTGCCAGGTACCCTTTTACCTCACCCGGGTTGAGTGAGGCAAATGTAGATCAATGTCTTGCCAAAGGACATTAGAGCCGCGGCAGGACCCGAACCGCAGACCTTGTGATCGACATTGTGGCGACTTTTCAACTCGACCACCACACCTCAATGTACAAGTAAACTGTGTTTTTGACAGAGCAATATCCAAGTAGATAGTTTTGATTTGGTTTTCATGGCATATTTGAGATATTGACACATGTTTGTCGAGTGACGAATATTACAAGAGAGATAATAAACATGGAAAAGAGACGTACACAAACACATCTACCAAGAGCATGAACATTAACTCCAATCATTTAATATATAGTTAACACCCTTTTGATTCCCAACAGACCATGTCATCATTTAATATTGGGCAACCAAAGATTAGTCAGGGTTCAGCTTTCCAAACAGTATTTTTGTGTGGTTTTCCTTTAATAACTTCTATATCATATTTCTCTTGGGGATATATGCATCCTTCAGCCACATCACAGAGATATCGTTCTATTCAAGACATTTTTCTATTCCTTCAATAATTTTGATGTTGATGACAAACAACGAAAGATATCCATGTAATATGAAGAAGTGCCTGTACTCCTGTATAAACAAAGTTAAGTGATGATCAGTCCCGATCGCGTGTTATTATCCTAGGCATGTTTGCATGCTTTCGTCTCCCTAGTAGACCCCCAATTCACCTTTATCCCCATCGCATTTTCATCATCTGAATTTTGAAATAAAAATAATGTTTCCTCCCTGCCGTATGCAAACAGATGTTTCCAAAATAGCCCTTTTTTCGCCCCACTCTCTCTTTTCTTCTTCCTCCCTCTCACACACATATCTCTCTCTTGTCTCTCACATTTCAAATATAATTTCTGGTGCCGTGATGATAGACGTGTTCGATTTCGATCGAGTCATGATCCGAAGTTCCTGTACCTTGTCTCTGATTGATCCGTGCTGTTTTTGTTCGGAATCGTTTTTTCTTGTTCCCCTTCTCCCCAAGAATCGGTCAAGTTCTAAGCAAGGGCATGACACCCGTCATGTCACTATCATCGTCCAGGGGGGAAAGTGGGAAAAACCGCTCTTCTCTTCTTTTCCTTCATTTCTTCTCCAACAGACAGGAACCCGGCCATTACAAGGTGCTAAAGATTACCCAAGTTTGCCATTTAGTTAAATGCAGACCCGGTAATCAACGCCTGCGTTCCCCTCGTGGGTTTCGTATGTATAATCACATGAAGCATGTCGCACCAGGATTTCTGCTCAATTGCCATCCTTTCGGCCTAAAACGCGTTTTCCTGGCACGTTACAAAAACAACAGTATCGGGTTTGGCCTTTAGGCAAGACCCCTTCTCTTTTTAACACCGTGGACGCTCCATTTGGCAAGCCAAAATACCCTTAAACTTTCCTCTATTAGACTTGTAATCGTTTGGTTTCTATGGATAATGCAGCCGGGGCGCTCAAGCTTACTAGAGGTACACAAATGTAGATCAATAGATACAAGCATTGCAGCTGAATGTACAACCTTAGAACTTGATAGTGGTGTTGGATGGCAAATGAAGCTCCCATTAATTGTGTCCTGATATTAGATTTTGATGGGAATACATTTATCCGCTAGAGAAATGGAATGCGGTGAAAAATCTTTTGCTTTGCACAATCCAGGTGTGAACTACTAATCCAACAAGTCAAGAAGATTGTTTTTCATATAATTTTCCAATCTGATGCTGACTTGATTGATTGTCTATAAAAAAAATATTGAGATGTTGGTTGTGACAATTTTTACAAAGAGGTTACGAAAAGTTCATGAGTCAGTCATAAAGGGGGCATAAAGTTAAATTGCGGAATCGTTACTCAGTTACTGGTATTGAAAGGAAGGAATGGTAACAAGGGCTGAAGAGTTGTAGCCAGAGAGAGAGGGGTGAAAGAAAGATGGCAAGAGAAAGGGGAAAAAGAAAGAGAGAAAAGTAGGTGGACGAAGGAAAGTTCAGTCATAGAGGAAGTTTCCTTTTTTCTTTTTTCTTTTTGTAAACCAAGTAATGGATAAGGCTGTAGAAAAAGTCAAAAGGGAGGAAGAGGTTGATCATAAAAAATGATGCAGCAATAAAGGAAAAAGAGAGAAATAGAAAGATATAGTGAAACAGAGAAAGAGAGAGGGGGAGAGAGACAGAGAGAGATGAGAGATAACTTGTAAAAGGATAGTGAAAGACTGAGAAAGGAGAAAAGGCATTGGGAAAGAGACATTGCTAGGTAAGAATACACAGGAAAAGGATAAATGGAAAAAGGATTGGAAAAAAAGATGGATGAAATCAGAAGAAGCTGGATAAAGAAAAGAATAAAGGGAAGAAGCGAGAGATTGGGAAAGACAGGTGGAGGATAGGGAAAGACATGAAAATAAAAAATGAAGGAGGAAAGGAAAGAGAAATGGGGAACGATGGACACAAAAAGGAAAGGACAGAGAAAAGATATAGGGAAAGAAAGATGGAGCATATACAAAGAGAGAGAGAGAGAAAAAAAAGAGGATGGGCAAAAAGAGAAATGCAAAAATAGAGTAGCCCCATATCAATATGCTAGCAGCAAAAAAACATCTTATATGTCATGAATTTATGGTCGCACGTCACTTCTCTCCAAACATCACATGATAAGCCCTTGAAATTTCATTGGGCTGTCCTTTAAACGAAAAGATAAAATTATCCACAGGTTTTCTAATAATGTGAAGGACTGTGCATTTCTATCAGCAATGTACGAAAAAACCCATAGTTTCAATAGATATCGTAATCCGATAGGGACACAAAATAAAGAGGAAGTTGTTAATATGTTTGCCCTTGTTGTGTATCTGGCTGTGTGCACAGGGAGGACATAGGATATTTTTCAAAATATGATTGAGTTATTTTAATTTGTTGAAAGTGATCCATTCCTTATGTTTTTATGGTTAGAATTTGTTTAAATTTACATGGTTTGTTTGATAGTAAAATGAATGCAATATACATCCTACTTCTTTTTTATTTTATTTTTTATTACAACTTTTTCAGCGTTATTATTAAAAACAAGTCTGTTTAATTTTTAAGTATTAAAAAAAAAGAAGCTTTCTCACTACTAGAAATCTTGACATATATAGCTTTTTGTGGTGATGATCTTGGTGCTTGGTGTGTGGAAGGAGGGGAGGGGGTCTGGAGGGGAGGGGTTCTTTGAGGATATTTACATGACCAGTGTAAAAGGGGGGGGTACTTGCTGAATAGAAGATATCTTACAGTAGACTTGTTGGAAATAGCAGGGGGATGTTAGGAATTTCTCACACCTCTAACTTCACTTTGTAAAAATGCATGCTTTCAAATTATTGGTATTGAAGAGTAAAACGATTTTAATGCTCGATTGACAGTTACGACTCTTGCCATTGTACCAATATCAGTCTTTCTTTAGAAAGCCCCTTCCCTTCACCTTAAAATAAATAATAAAATCCTGCGCCGTCTGAAATTCAGACAAAAAGTTTTATTGTTATAATGATTGAATACTCACTGGACATTTACTAGCCAATCTAGGAACTGCTCAGGAAATATTATTTCAAACGAGAAATCCCAGTCACGTAGATTCATCTAAAATGGGACGGCAACCTAGTTTACCGATTTCCTTCTTGATCTCCATGGGAACTCGCAAATAATTTTGTAATGGATCCCACGATTTCTTTTCTTTCTCAAATCGTGCCCTGTCGTGAAGACACGCCCAGTGGGGAAACAACAAACAGAAGTATGTGAAAGTTGTAAATGTCTGTGATACTGATGCAAAGGGCTTTAATTGGTTTTGAGTGTATCTGTTTCAGTCTATTCATTTCACTATTAAGCAGTATGAAGATCACAATAGTTTGTTAAATCATAAATAAGCAACTATTACTACATAAGAATAATGTCACTGTGATATTTAGCTTAGAAGGGAGCAGCAAATGATAAAGGTGAATGTTGATTTAGACTAACTTATTTTAAACTGTTCTACACTTGTATGTATTCTTGAACTTTTGCTGTTTTATTTAAATTCAAGTTTGAGTAATTATTAATGCAAACAAAACAATTCGTCAAATCAAAGATATGCAAAGCATATTCCCTGCTCTAGAATATATTCCATTAAATAGGTTTGAATATTGTGTCTGAGATTACACAAAATTTGATTCAGGGTAAAGTTTCTACTTTTATTCATTAATTAAATTCACAATTATTTTTTTTTAAAGCAAAGGCATGATTAATTTCTTGTTTTAGTGGCCCATGCCTTTACAACCAATGCAGGGAAAACTACATGTACCTTTTAATCTTTGTGAATTTAAGTTCCATAAATTTTACAATTTACATCAATTTCATGTAATATGGCATCAAATCCTAGTTACATAACATTTGTGATGCAAAACTAATTCAAGTCTTTCATACGATTGAAGGAATTTATTGAAAATTTAATGCATCTGCTATTCTTTTCTTGCAGTCTGAAGACTGAATTTATCAATTCCTTTCAAAGAAATGATATGACGACCATTTGTTAATTATGCATACCAATATGCTCTGTGAAGTATTTCTTTTAATATGAGTTACTGGAATCCTGAATTTGCTGATGCACTAAAAAAATTTCATCAAAATCCTATGTACATGTATGCTAGTTTTGCATTAATTTCAAATAGAACAGGAAATTTTACAGGCTCTTGTAGGCTAATTACAGTCCTGTCTAAAAACGGTCTCATTCAAACGTGATCATTCTCCAAAAAAAGAAACCTCAAAATGAAATTCCGAGTGGTTATTTGTAGGGGTAAGTAGCAGATTTGTTTTCTCCAAATCTGTCCTCCTCTTTCAACAGAAGCAGGAAGTGCCAAGTTTGCTTGAAAAAGACCAAAAATTACTGACATCCTGAGCAAGCTGCAGCCCAAAATCATGTATTATGTAATGTCTTCCTCCTGGTAAATTGTTTTGAGCTAAATTGGGGATAAATGTGTTTCCTGGGTAGCTGACCGAGGCGTAAGATCGAAGAGAGAATAATCACACAAAAAAGTGCACCGCCCTGCTTGCCTTGTTCATGTGCCAATGAGTGACCAGTAGTAATTGACCCTAATCCTCGATCGGTCAGTTTTTGTCCAAACTTAGACCAGGTGCCGAGGCAAAGACAAGACGTGTTATCACCGAGATTGTACTTTTCTTTCTCCAAGTCAGATGCTTAGAAATGAAGAGAATTTTTTTATTTCGATTGATAGTGCTTGATTGAAAAGGATGATGGTGATTTTTTGAAGGTGTTATTTGAACTGAGAAAAGTTGATTGTCTTCTATTAAGTGGTTGCCAGTGGTTTATTTAGAATACTGCCAACTGATTTTTCGAGACATTGCTGTTTTACTTCAAAGGTCAACAAAGGTCACACATGTGTACTTGTCTTGATAAGATTTGATAGAGGAATTAGCAATTACGAACTTTTGTGAAAGTCATCTTTTTATTGGTAAGTAGAGTACTCATTGAGATTTTCAATGTCTGCAGTTTGTAAATGGTTTAAATTTTATACAGGAATTAAGATTTAACAATTCTTCAGAAAAGTGGTATTTCCAAACGACAAATCTTAAATTTTTCTATTTCTTTTTTTGGAGCTTCAACAAAATGTTACCCGACTATTTTCAATGATTCCCTTCAAATGTATTTTTCAGCTTGTCTTCTATTCATTACATTGTATTCTATACATTTGAAACACAGGAAAGGTATCAAAGTTTGCAATTAAACTTTAATACACTGTAGGTGTTTTTTTGTAGACTTTTGGTTAATGTTTGTTTAGGTTGGTGTTCGGAAATTTGATGTTATAGTATACATCGTTGATTATTAGGCCTTTTGCTAATATTCATGTAGAACCAAAAAATTAGTACATGTATCTCTTTGGTAGAACCTTTAAAACTTGAATGCAAAAGCAACGATTAGAAACAAAACTATTTCTTGAAGTTAAACAATTAAATATCTAACATTTTACAGAAATGTATATAAAATGTGCTTTTAATCCCTCTGGAATTATGTTGTTATAAGTAATACCCTAAAAGGTACACATTCATTCAACCTACATGTAATGCCTCTCTGTTGTTTCTGAGATAAGTTTGATAGTAGTCATTGTCCAGTGTATGTTTCCCTGCTTTTGTTATAAAAGATAATCAAACAAATCATTGCTTTAGCTTTTATGCTATCACAATTTGAGATTATTTTCCTCTGCTGATAGGGATGTAGTTTGCTGGGTGGTCCCTGCACTTGTTACTATGCATGTACTATTAAAACAAGATGGTCATTACTATCTTTTGTTCGTCACAATTTTTTGTTATAAATTGAAATTGAATCGAATTGTCCAGATACAAGCGTTCTATGATAAGTTTATACTGAGAGATTATTTTTTTAGAAGTTGCCTTCATATAAAAAAAAGTATTTGATACCACCAATTTTTTTCTTCTTCTGGAATCAAATTCAACAATTAGTCATTCTTCTGAAATTCTGAAGAGCTACATGTATATGTACAAAATCTCTATGATGCCCAGGCCAGAATTGTTCCTATATTGTACTTTTTTTTTTTTTT
>BEXV01000225.1:185401-195492 GCA_003118195.1 Hemicentrotus pulcherrimus | reverse complement strand
ATTAAAAAACCGACAGATGGACTA
The DNA here is from genome assembly GCA_003118195.1 of Hemicentrotus pulcherrimus. Classification (NCBI taxonomy): domain Eukaryota; kingdom Metazoa; phylum Echinodermata; class Echinoidea; order Camarodonta; family Strongylocentrotidae; genus Hemicentrotus; species Hemicentrotus pulcherrimus. The sequence continues at coordinate 195,468 of BEXV01000225.1, read as the reverse complement.
CAATCAACTTGAATTTTAAAAATTGCTCTATGGCGGAGGCATCATTTTCGACTGCGCGCAGTCAAAATTCCATCTTGTTCAATTTTAGTTTTAATCTTTCAATCATTGATAAGTGATATAAACTATTTTCATATGTGTAGCTGTTGTACTTCTTCAGTATACTGTATAATGTTTGAGGTTAATTTGAACAGGAAACTATGCTGAAGAAATTTGTATGTTCTATTGCCTTTTAGATGATGCTGATGATGATGATGATTTAATTTGAACAGGAAACTATGCTGAAGAAATTTGTATGTTCTATTGCCTTTTATTCTGAATATACATAAGAAACGGATGATTTTGTGTCCTTATCATTTTAATAGAGTCCAGGTAATAATAAAAATGATAATAGTGGGTTCTTGTATAGTGCTCTTGTCAGTCAGATTTGACCCTCCTGGCGCTTCCTATTAAACAATGTAGAAACAATGTTCTTTTTAATCCTTCTTTTTTCAAAAGGGTGTACCATTTGAACAGGCATATGTACATGTGTCTTTAGTACATGCAAACTATTTAATGTGATTTATAAGGACTTAATACAATAGGTAGGCGTACTATTTTTAGACAAAATACCATTGTGTACCAGGTGATGAACACGTATATACACTGCACATGAATGTTCAAAATTACCTACCCAACATAATTGGATGATTTGGGTGATGTACATGTACATACTTCAAAGATTATATGACCTACAAAGTCTAACTCAAAGAACAAAAAAAAAAATCACAATTCTACAGACTTTGAAAATCCATTTATCTACATTCGTATGTGATGTTGCTCGTATAGAGAGTAGCAAAGGTTGACTTATGTCAAACAATAATGATGATAAAATAGATATTTTGAGCAATTTACGTGTGGAATAGGGCAGTTTTCAATCAATATTACCATTATCAGTTTTTGCTCAAGTACATTGTAAATGCACTTTGTTCCCATGTTGTATTTACCTACGGAAATAAAATTGTGTATGAAAAGAAAAGAAAATAGCCCAATCATCTTTTGGGTAAATTGAGATTTCTATGGACTCAAGTTTTGTCTTATCTAAGCTTTTTGTGGATTATTTGCAATTTCACAATGTGTTTTGTTTCCCATGTTGCTATCGGTTTTGTAGAGTAAGAAATAAAGAGATATGGGGTCACGCTTTCTTTTCTATCGAGTGAAATTTATGGTTCATGTGCTGCTAAACTCTAATCTGATGTGAATTCCGAACTATTAATTTGAGCATTAAATTTCTGCATGTTCAAAAATAGGTTTTATTGATCTTTTGTAAGTGAAGATAAAGGGGGTTACGGCATGGCCCATGGCACTCAATCCACACTGTCTGGCATTGCTCAAATATTTGCAAGTATTGCAATTTTTTGGATAGTAAGACATCATTTCAGTCAAAGTTTAAGCTTTCAGTACGTGAAGTGATCTTTTCTTGAATTTTCATTTGAAGTGCAAGTTGGCAATATCTTGGTGGTGCTGTTTGTAATTCTTTACACTTGTTTCTTTGTTTGTTCTTTTTTAATGTTTAAAGTTGTAAAATTTATTTGTTACATTGTTTAATCTCAACATTTTTTCCTTCTCTCTCTCTCTCTCTTAAATTGCATCCCACAGGAGAAGTCACACTCACTGAAGCCTGCTTCAAAGATGAAACTCTAAAACAAGAAGGTAGGATTTTCATCTCTACTTTCCGTTACCAGAAGCTTGTCTTCATCAGCTCAAGCTTGCCAAATAACCCGCTATTTTCAAAGTCAGGATATTATCCCAAAACTAGAAATTGCATTGTCACCTGACCTTTAAGCTCGTCACAAACTAGCTCGGACAGGCGCAAATTAGCCTGCTATTTCCCAAAAAGCAGGATATTTTGGAAACAAGATCAAGATTTTCGAGATATTTTTCCAGCAAATATCCCGCTAATTGCAACTGCAGGCTGGTGAAAATACAAATTAGTTAGAAATTTGTAACTTGGATATTTAAAATAACAATTTGGCAAACTCGAGCTGATGACGACAGTCCTAAAGAGAAAGTTGTGTTCTGGGAAAGGTTAAAATTAATCTGTGCGCTTTTCATTCTACTTATTTCAGTGTAGAAGAATATCATAGAAATAATATCCCCTGAAAAGGATGGCTCTTCAAATACTCTCATATTCAAAATATCACACAAATTAGCTGCAATGTTTGGACCAAACTCTCATATCACACGTTTGTGTAGTTCCATGTTCTTATTTCTGCGTACAGTGCATGTGAATATCAACAAGACAGAGTCACTTTGTTATCATTTTGAAGATTCCTAAGCCTCACTATGTAAATGAATTCTTAAGTGCTACATAATCAAACTTTTCCATAAGTTTCTTTCAAAATTTAGTCAACCTGCATGACCAGAACTCAACTTTATCTATGAGTATGGATTTATGATGTGAAATCTATATAATCATCTGTAACATTTTGAATGACTTTGTGGGCCATCTTATATGTTTGCAATTGTGAAAGGAAAATGTCTATTATCCTGATGAATTTCATTACTTATCCGATGAATGAAAACATGAAAATGAACCATTATAATCTATATTTAATGTTGTCTTCAAAACTCTGTCTTGATAGAAACCAAGAGTTCTTTTTACGGTGATTTGACCGGGGTAAGCCTAAAGTGGGCTTCAATTTCTTTAAGCACAGACCTTGATCAGTTTCCTTTGGGTAGATAACTTGTAAAGGGGCATAAATCTTTGTTTAAAAGTAATTAAACCCGAGGCATGCATTAATGAAACAGCCATTTTGACTAACACAACTCCCTGTGTGTGGGACTGAAAAGTAAGGGAGAAAGTAAATGTGAAATGCAAACTGAATTAGGGCTGGAAAAATAGGGTATAATGATGGAATTGCACTTCTCTTCTACGATTCAATTAAACAGCATTCTCCGCAGGGGGAATGACGTAGATTGATTAAAACAAAGATTTTCCTGTGATTCGACATTGTTCCTTCAAGGCCAGGCTGAGTATTAATTCGTATAATCGAAGACAATTTGTACAAAAGTAATGGAATCAATTCAATATCAGCTCGCTCTAGACAAGATCTCGGTCTCTAATGCATGCCTGATTAGTAGAACAACTTCAATACTACACCTTCATTATAATGCAATTTTCCCATTATCATTAGAATGTGAAGTCCCAGAAAAAATTATGCCATGTGCTTTTTTTTCTTCTTCTAAACAAAAAAACAATTGGAGCGAAAGCATTCCAGTGAGGGAGAACTGGTGGAAATACATGAAGGAGGGTTAAGGAGATTGGATCCATGTCGTGAATAATTGAATTTCCTGATGTACAAATTTGATACCTGCAAAGGTCGCAGGAAGAAGCAGGGAAAATGAAAGCGAGGTTAAGAAAAAAGACCTGGTGAATATGAAGAAAACAAAAAGGAAACAAAAACCTTCGCAGGCGCGATCAGGTAGAAGAAGTAAAATCTGTTATTTTATTTCATCCGTCTGTAATGGAATAAAAACCAGCTTTTAGCAGACCTGCAGAAAATACTGAGGAGGAAGTATAGACAATTATTTCCATCCAGCATAATATTCCTCCGACAATATTTTTCTCCCCTCGCATTCTCTCTCTCCCTCTCTATCCATCCTCTTGTTTTCCTCGCCCACAAACATGCAAGCGCAGAAATCTTTAAGATGTTGCAAATTTCATTAAATGCGCCTGCTAGTCCACAAATGGACTTTTTTCTGGGCTTAACGGGCCAGATATCTCCCGATTATTAGATTTGAATTTGTATTTTGTGCATTTTCTGCATGAGTATGTCGGTGTTTCGTGCACTTCTGCGGGTCATGGAGTAGGCAAATACAACCATGGAGGGTGTATCGGGGCGCATCTAAAGACTGACTTTGACTAAGTGATTATTTAAATCTGCGGAGAAGAAATAATGAGGTTTGCTCAGGATACACCCTTTACTTTTCTTCTCTTCTTTTTTTTTCTTTCTCTCTCTCTCTCACCTCTCTCTCTCTCTCTCTCTGTTTCTCTCTCTCTTATTATCCCTCTCTCTTTTTCTTCATCTGTCTTTATCTTTATATGAAAGTTGAGTATACTCTATCACATTAAAGTGTTGGGTCGGGCCTTTAAAATATTAAAAACTTTGAAGTATTTTGAAAGTCAATGTATAAACTGAGATTGGTAAAGGTTTACTTTTTTCCAATTGTTTAGAAAGATTGGACATTTGTTTTTACCTTTTAATGAAAAATAAAAGCATGCTGTTTAAGTGTACATGTAGGTAATTCCATTAGATTAAAAAATTTAAAAAAATTAGTACTTAGCCAATGTTAGTTTATACATTTGTAGTAATGGAATGTAAACAAAAAATGTTTGAAAGTACTATTACATTTAGTATTTTTTATGAAAAGCACTCTTTTATTAATTACATGTAGTTGATAGTAGTTAAAAATATATCAACAAATACATTTTAAAAGAAAATCTTGAGAGGATTTTGAATTGAATATTGAAGCAATATGATTATGAATTAGAAAATTGATAAAATATTGAATTAAATACTTTAGTGTATGTATGGAACAAAATTAAAACAAACATTAAACAAAATATGAAATATGATATAACCAGTAATTATGGACTATTAATTTCAATTGAATTGACTAGCAGGTCTTCATTATACTCTGTTGAAAGAAAGATGAAGAGTTACCGCCCCATCCCTCCTCCACAATTCAGTGAGTATATAGAATTCCATAGCCATCCCATAATAGTCATTAATTTCTCTATGGCAACCCAAGCATTCCAATACAGCCAGCATTCCGAATAGGGCATCGGATATCAGGAGTGATGACGGTAAAAGAAAAAAATCACTAATTTATGGAATCCACCACCCTTATCACCAATCAGCTGTTAGCCAACCCCTATGAAAAATAATCTGATTATTCAAATTAGACTGGGGAAAAAATTGTCCCACACAACATCTTCATAGTGTACCTTTCCTCCAACACACACTCTCACACACACCATTAACATTACACATGTTATACACACACTCAATTCCTGTCTATTGTGTCTTCTGGGCCCATGTGCAATTTGTGTATAGGAATAAGTTGTGTATATAGATCTAATAGCTTAGCTCAGCCCCCTCATTTGCATATTTATCAAGTCACTTTTATGATGAAATATCCCAGTTTGAAGCCCTTTTTTTCTAGATGGGAGGAAGGTGATTTTTTCTTCTTTACCCCTCTCTAGTATTAATAGTTTACTCAGCCCCCTCCTCCTATCAGCTGATCGAGTGCGTTAGTTCGGCTTTGTTGCCAGTCCATACCTACACACTCTTGTAATGACTTGCACCCTTCAAAACAGAGACATACTTGAGTGACTGCAGCTCTGGCTCTCGAAAGGATCTCCCCCGCCACCGCACACGCACACGAGCTGGCTCCTCTCCCAGTAAATACATTGGAGTTCCCCCAGTTAACAGTGCACCCAGTCATACTCGCACACCGGTGCAGCAGGGGAAAAAAGAGAAAGATTCAGACACTCTGGTCTTGTATTGTATTGTACACGTGTGTACATTTGACTTGTGAACTCTTGATGTTACGTGGGTTTGAGGTGGGTTAAAGATCGGCGGTGGCAGGCGATTGAAAACTAGGTGAATGGACTTAGTTCAGACTTAGGACATTTTGTGCAGTGCTGTCTGTGAATGTTTGGACTGGACTTTCGCACTTGATTTCATACATTGGTTTGCATCGAGGAAAAGGTAATTATACCCTTTTTCCTGTGGGTGTTTTGTTGTTGTTAATGCAGTGTTTATCTTTTAGAAATTTGCTAGTGTTTGTATGCCTACTCATTTTGTTCTCATTGGTGTATTCACTTCATAAAAGCAGTTATGATTGAAGAAAAAAAAAGAAAAAAAAAGGAAGAAAGTTATAGAGAGAGACTTTTCAAATTGGATTTTGAGGCTTCATGATCTCATTCTATTGATAGCTCTATAGTTCAACTACAAGATTACTTTTGTCAGTGCTTCAAGAATTTATGTACATGTATACAACTCTAATCTATTCATTTCCCCCTTTTTTTTAAATATTTGAGATGACATGACATTTTCTTGTAAATCTACAAACTAATTTTAAAAATCCTGATGCCCCTTTTTGAAGTTGTTTGTGATTTTGATGGAAAACGTTGCACAATTTTTCATATATGCTGGAAATTTGCAATGTTTCAGTCATGAATGACAAAAAATTATTAATATTATCTCTGAAAAAAGATGATTTTTCAGATAAATCTTCTGCTTATAATTGAAAACCATCATTCATTCATCTGGCATGTTAAATTGTGGTCCAACTTTTAGATTTTTCATTAGCACTATTGTACATCTAAAAACAAAGCATACATTTCTTTTAAATTGTAGAGTTGTGAAATACAGGAAATAAGTTTGCATCCTTTAAGGAATCTTGTTGATTAATGCAGATGAAATGCTTGTGTGTTGGGAGTTAAACTATAGTGGAGCTTGCTAAAACTCCCATACTTTGTTCCATAATTTAGTGTACATGTACATACCCTGTATTTTACTTAAAACTGTGAATGACCAATTAAGTCTATTCAAATAGTATACAATCTGCAGTTATACCAGCAAAACTTATACTTTTTTGTCTTCATATTTTCCTCATTAGCCCCTTTTAAAATACCAGATAAATGAATGACTCAGGATGTTATAAAACCTAAATAAGGGCAGGTCTGTATTTGAGGGCTTTTTGTAGTTTAGTTATTGACAAGAGAAGAAAAACAAATCTTGAGGAGGGAAAGGTTGTCTGCAAATATTTGCTCAAGGATTTTAGACCAGTCTATCCAATTTTGTTGTAGTTTGTTTGATAATGTCTTGAGAGGAAGAAGATGAAGAAGAAAAAAGGCTTTGTTGGTTGAAATTTTGATTGCTTGTCTATCAACATTACTCATTGATTTCTCTTTACATATTGCTCAAACCTGATTACATTGATAAAAGAATTTATTTGAGACTTCATCAAAGATGAAAAAGTACACCTGCAAATGCAAACAAACTATGTTTTCAATGTCAAAGAATGGGTCCATCAGAACAGAGGTCGAACAGAGGTCAAAATAATCAATGGAATTTGTTTGATTTGGTCAAAAGAACAAAATATCTGTTGAGAGCCTCTAAGCCAAAGGCATCTTCTACTCATTTACTTTTATACTGAGTTAATGTCTTTCTGGCTTTCGACAGATGGAATTTAATCACTATAATTTTGTTATGTTAGCCATGATACTGGTTGATAGATACTAGTATGTCTAACCCGAATCCTGGTCAAAATATAATCTACTTTTCTCCTGTGTACAAATATATTTTAAAGTTAATTTTGTTGCTTCTTTAAAAAGAGTTTTTTCGTTTAAAAGAGCTTGGATTTATCTTTCCTACATGTACATTTCAAATATTCACCATATAAATTTACATGTCAAAATGAAAGAAACAAGAATAACTTGTTATTGAATATTTAGCCTACAAGTTTGGTTATGTGCACATTATTGGTAAAACAATTGTAATCAGGGAATATTGTATCAAATCTGCAGGTCTCGAACATAGCAATAAATGAAGTAGCAATATATTTCAAAGCTATTCCAGACGTATATATGAAATATCAAATTACATCGTCTCCGATTGAAAAATGGCATTTCTTGGCCACATGAACTTTAGGTTGGCTGTGATTTCAAGATCACATAAATCTTGTTGTTTTCTTGCGCTTCGACCAGTCATGCCATGATCAAAAGAAGAGTTTATTGAATTTGTCTGATTCTGTTCAGGGCTGGCCATGGACAATAAACAATTTGTCTTTTAACAATTCACAATTTGGTTGGATGGGCATTTATCTTTGGAGCGGGCGAGCTGAAGATGTTGATGTAGGAGTTTGCTTGTCATACAAGAGTGGACAGGCCTTTAACTACACTGTACGTTGATTGGAAGATGTCTTTTAGACAGGACATAATTTTACCACCAATCCATTTTGTATAGTTTTCTGTAAAAGCTACTTGTTTGGGGTAAAAACTATTTTTTTTAAAGGATTAAAAAACACAACTTGCTTCTCCATGTCTATATGTGTAGTCAGAAATGTGAAGTAGAAAAACATTGGAATACTGACATCTTAACTTATACTGAGTGTCTTTTTTTCTTTTTTTTATAATATATTTAGTTTCATATTAACCATTCCCATATTACTCCAGTAATTGATGATAGCAGAGAGTTAATCTTAAAAATGAATTACTAGTATTTACTTCCATTTCAGTTTCATGTCATTAATATATATTTTATAAATCTATTGAATTAACTTCATATACCTTATACTTTTTACAATTCTGTTGTGATATTAATCAACCATTTTCATTTTCATTTTACATAATTGCCTTAGTATTTATATCATCATTGAAATTAATATTTTTTCTTAGGATGGTGATTATACACCCTAAATATAGCAATACCAAAAAGAAAAATTACAAATATGTGGAAGATGGTAGAAAATATGATTGCCATTGCCTGGGCACAGGACCTTATTTGGATAGGCCTATATGCACAAGGTCAAGTAAGCAGAAGCAAATGGTCATGGAAATCGTCATATTGCTTGATATTTCATCACTCCCATTTGGAAAAGAGAGAGGGAGAGAGAGAGAAGGAGGATGTGAGGAGGGAGAGGGGAAGGAGGATGGAGATAGAATTGAAGGAGGTAAAGGGAGGGAAGGAAAGAGAGGGAGAGGGCCTGGGAGGCAAGGAAGAAGGAGAGAGAGAGAAGAGAGAAAGTGGAGGTAAGTGAATGAGAGGAGAGGAGAGAGAGGGGGAAGGAGAGAGTAGGGGAAAAGAAGGGGAATGGGGTTGAGAAGAGATGTAGATTAAAGGAAGAGATGAATATTGATATTAGTATTGGGATGAGCAGAGGGAAGATGAAGGGTATTAGATGACCAAGAATTGCTATATATAGAGGAGGATTATTCAAATATCAATGTGTTCTGTCATGCATGGACATCGCAATTACATATTGGTGACCATCAATTTCTGATGTTAGTCTTCTTTCATAGACCCTGTTCAAAATATATATTTTGTTTTCACGGTTCTGTCACTTGTGTATAGGTACTCATTACTGAGGTCTACCAAAATGATGCTTATGTATGTACATGACATGAGCTGGAAGCTTTTGAAATGAGCAGGACATGGCTTGATATTTAATATGTGCTTATTTATAGTCTTCATAAAAATCTTTCCTTTTCCCCTTAAGTGAATAAAAAATAAATGTTAAAAAATACATTTCATGTAGAATGTGTTTATTACAAAGAATACTCTACTGATACATCTGTAGAGTAAAACTGTAATGCTGCTAATGCTAACTTTCTTCATGATAATTGGGTAAATTTTGTTATTCAGGACTAGTTTTACACAAAATAGCAGGGAAAAATGTTACTCTTATAATGAAGAGTTGACCTCATATATGCGAAAGTCATAAAGTTTGTGTCATGATAAAATGTATGTTTAAACTCATAATGTAAGTGGAATGAAACAGGTTTTGGTATTTAACTGGGCCCTGTATTATTATAAAGAGTTGCGATGGTTCAAATCAATCACAACTCTTTATTGTAAGACCAGGGCCCTGGTCTGCTGTTGAAGACTAATGAACATTTTAGGGTAACCCCCTGTTGCTCCAAGGGGCCTTGTCTACCAGGTCAGTGACCCCTAAGGTATCGTATCCTCCAGTGGTGGGTGGTGTATCCTAATCCCTACACGGCTATCAGCTGCCAAATTCTAGCCCTGATTTAAATTCTCTACTGCCCAAATATGTCCAAATATGGTCAAAATGGTACCTTTAGAACACCTCTAAATTATATTTGTATTTGGATAAACATCGTGCATTGTAGATAAAGCATTTTTTTGGAGTTAATAGCACGAAAGTGAAAAACGTTTTTATTGCAAACATTTAAGAATATCAGATTTCTTTTGTAATCAACTGATATACTGGAGTTACTTTTGCTTATTTCCCTTATTGATGTGAAAATGTTTGCCATTTTTTTTTTTTTTTTTATT
>BEXV01000225.1:157566-185367 GCA_003118195.1 Hemicentrotus pulcherrimus | reverse complement strand
TTAATAGCACGAAAGTGAAAAACATTTTTATTGCAAACATTTAAGAATATCAGATTTCTTTTGTAATCAACTGATATACTGGAGTTACTTTTGCTTATTTTCCCTTATTGATGTGAAAATGTTTGCCATTTTTTTTTTTTTTTTAGTTGTATAAAAACCTAAGAAAACACTATCCCCTGTCAGAAAAAGTGAATATTTATACTGGCAATTATCTTAATGGTATTTGATATTAGGTATAGTTTATTTGATTCAGAATTTAGTTTGAAGTGATCATGTTTTACTTTTGTGTATGGCCTATTAAAATGATATTGCAAAAATTATCTACATGTAATAACTGATTGTTCATAACGAGGGTTTGAATTGCATTTTCTTAGAAAAAAGTTCAAGTCACCTTCCTAAAGTTTGTGGTAGATCACTTTCTTCAATGACCATAAATAACCACTGAAATTACCAGTTTTGCTCACATCATCATCCAATTGAGTCAAATGAGCAAGCAAAACTTGTGTGAATTAAGTCCTAATTACCCTGGACCTTCACGAAAAGTAGAGAAATAAAGTGGGGAGAAAAAGCAGCGACGATATCGCAGATAAACACCAACCTAGTAATAAGTTCTTCATTAGTATCCAGCGTGAGATGTTGAAAATTTTGCGTGAAATTCCTGAGAAAGTGGAGTAGACATGAGGTGGCAAGCGATGGACGTAAACACCCTGTGACTTACATGCTCCTTCTAATAATTACAACAAGGGTGGATTTCCTCCTGAAAATTATGCGATAAATGGTCAATTTCCCCTCCCTTCCAATAAACACCTCATTCCCATCTAACCTAATTTACAGCTCGCGAAGTCTCACAATTAGTCACTAAATTCCAGCATTTTGAGGGGTTTTTGTTCTCGCTTGATCCGAAAAGGAAGGGCGGACTGCTTTTTGCCCAAATTGGACATGGAGTTAGCGAGTTTGTCTCTGTTTTGGGAATCTGTAATTGGAAAACTGTGCAGGGAAAATCATGTTTCCTGCCTGTTTTAACAGACCCAGGTTTTAAGGGAACACTTCCCTTTTGTGTAATCCACTAACCAGACATGCTCAGCATTTTGATGGAATACAGATCATAAAATAATAATGAAAAGAACATATTTCATGCTTTCTTCCTCTCTTGCTGTGATTTTAAGATTAAAAGCCCTGGTTAAATATCCAACACAGGAAATAGGATATCACTTTGCAACATCATGAATAATCTGGCAATAAAAAACACATTTTTTGCTATTTTTAATTAGAAAAACATTTAAAGAAAATAAGTCTCTATGCATGTACAATGGGTGTCTTTTTCCATATTTTAATTCAATCTGTTGATATAAGGGCCAAGTGTAACAAATTGTTTTTCTTCCTTGTTTTTTGTCATTGTAAGATTACATCTACATTTAGATTTCTGGATGGATATATATATATACAGGGTACATTATCAAGCAATCTGAGCAATTGCATACCTAGTCGCAAATTGCTATTACCTACAATTATTCACCAAAAGACTGCCTTGATTGCAATCAGTTTGGTTCTCTAATCTGAAGTGTACACATTTATGTCAATTTTCGCCAGTCATGAATTCATCAATTTAAAAAGCTAATAGAGGCTAGTCCAGAGAGAAACATGGTCATTTGTGATTTTGCTTCAAAGGGTCCAGCCGTCCAGGTTTGGACAGTTGTTTTTACTGGTACTATCAGGTTAGTTTATTTTGCATGTGATGTCAGAAATTGCTCACTTCTTTAAAAGGTGCCTTGGTAGATATATACATCGACTTGTACATTTTAGCAATACCAGTTATGTAATAGGCGCGATGTCCATACCACCAGACCTTATATGGTAAAGTGCAGTGTTCATAACAAAATCCTGTAGAATTTTTTTCTTCTTCATTTCCTTCTTTTTTGTTACAAATATATTAGGGGTTAGAAATTGGTTCATGAAAATGTTCGGAATGCTTACATTCTGGAGAAATCAAAATTGATAATAAATTGTGACATGATTTATGCATATTTGGCGGAGTATAAAGCATCATAGGCATACAATATGATACCTATTAGAAGTTCCCAGTGTTTGATAATATACTGTTGGTTAAAGGTGATTAATAACTGAAAAAAACTTGAATCACCTGAATAAAGGCATGGGATTGTGTTCTTTCTAGCAGCGTTTTGATGTGATAAGGTCAATTTATAATAGGATAGACAAAATAAGAAAGTGAAACTGGCTATTTATATCTTTCCAACTATATTGGTTGTTCTTGCCTCTATAGTATAAACTATGATACAATATTGATTTAAAACAAGAAAAAGAAATTCTTAGCATGATTTACTTATACAGTTTCTTTGTGTCATTCATCATTTAATTCTTATATTCATTCTTAAAGAGATAATGAATTTATATGAAAAATGTTGGTTGTTCTGCAAGTGCTATCATTCTCAGTAGTTTTCTGCTTCTACATGTTTGTTATTTTTACATACATTTATGTAGTACCAGTATATTTGCTTGTCCCCATTCACAGTCAGGAAAGTGCTTTATAAGGATCACTATACTCTACAATCCTACTCTACATAAAGAACAACACATAGCACTGATTAAATTTGCATAAGTACTTGTGACTGCTCTCTATTGTTTTGCATGTGAAGATATTTTCATGAATCATGACAAATTTGTCGTTTCACAAACACTTCATTTTGAGGCATACCATGTCATCAATATAATGATGCCACATCAGTTTACATTTGATTTTGGATACATTCCCCTAAATGTTAACAATGTGAAATGTATATTACTCATTTTTAGCCAACTTGAGAATACATTTTTAAGGTCCCTTTTCCTCCCTTTTTTTTTATGTAACCATGCACGCTCCTTCGTATAGCTACCAATGTATTTTGGGATAAAACTTTTATTTTGTATAACTTCAGTAAAGTATAGAATTATAGATGATATAAAGCCGAGATTCAAAAGCCCCATGGATGTACCATACATTGAGATGGAACTCTGCCAGGGGCGATGGGGTAGGTAATGGCTCTCTCCCATGGCTTGAGCAGTGTGGAAGAGTGGTGTACATATCTACATGTTTACCTATCTGGCTCTCAACTGATGATACCATACTTTCTAATGGAATATTTTGCATTTTGTCTTTAATATTGCTTTAATAACTAGTTCTCTAATAGTTTAAAATTCAATGCAGAAAGTTAGAAACTATTTTGATGTTGTTGACATTTCTCAAAAATGTATCTTTCACCACACATTGCTGTTCCCTTTGTATCTTTCTACCTGAATTTGTCTCAATATATGAATCTCTATTTCTGTTTCTCTTCAGCTATTCACTTTCAACTCTGGTCAAATCTGATATCTTTCTTTTGTCAATAATGGATATGTTTCAATTTTTAATAATGTTCCTTTCTGCTTTTAATTTATCTTTTTTTTCCTTTCCTTTTTTATTTATCATCTTTTCCACCATTTCTGTGTGATATTACAGTGTTGCTCTCTCTCTCTCCCTCCTCTTCTCCCCTATTCTTTTTTTTCTCTCTCTCTCCATCTCTCTTTTCCTGTTTCTTCTATCTGTCTCTCTCTCTCTTTTTACTCTTATCACTTTTTTTAAATGTCAATCTCTCTATGTGTTTACTTTCCTGTATCTTATATTGCCTCCTCTATTTTTCTTAATTCTCCATTTCTCTCTCTCTCTCTTTCTCTCTCTCTCTCTTTCTATCCCACACTACTCCTGTTTCTTCTGTCTTTCACTCTATTTACTCTATCTTTTTACATCACTATCTCCACTCATTTACTTACCAGTATCTTACGTTTCCTCCTCATCTCTCTCTATCTCCATCCCTCTCCCTCTCCATCTCTCTCTCTCTCTCTCTCTCTTTCTCCACACTGCTTTGGCGCCGCTGCTATACCTAGCAGAGTCTTAGGATGTTTCTAAAGTCGAGAGCACCCAAATATGGAGAGGGGTCGCGGAGAAGAATGCGATGGAAATAGAGTGTTGGAAGTTTGAGAGGAAAGTAGGTCAACTGTGGGCAAGAGGGTGTTTATTGTGGGTGAGTAGGGGTGAGTGATGAATAGAGTCCGTTGGGTTAAAATACCCTGTTTATTGAACCTTTTCGCATGGCGCCGCTTTCCAGAGTTTTATTGAAATGCAGGAAAGAATCCATTCTCTTGGGGGTTAGGGGTTATAAAAAGTTGCCTTATGTTTCTAGAATTGTTCATTGAATGTGTAAATGAAAAGAAATATAGTTGTAATGTGTGTTTTTAAAAAATGGGATTGAATGAAAGTTTATTTTGTGAAGTCAAAATTCAAAAAGAGCATCTAATATAGAAAATACTAAAGCTTTTTGTCTTGCACTCATCGGAAAGTTTATTTATATTGTCAGCTTTCTCCTTTTATTTTCTTGATGCCCAAATAATTATGAAATATACATTTATGATGTATTCTTATGTACTGTCCCTTTCATTTCAGTTCATGTTTTTACTTTCTTCCTTTGTTTTTTCATCGGAGGAAGATGAAAAAAAATGAATGTTTTATAATGCAAGTGGTAAATAATAAGATATACAAAAGTTAATTTACTTGCAGTCTCAGTCTCCTTATCAATGCAATGAAAATGAAATGGAGCCATGTTTATAATGTAAACATTCGTTTAGATTGATGACTCATTGCTAAATTAAATGAAATTAAATGAAATTAAATGAAATCAACTGAAATGAAAAAAATAAGATGGAAATACATCAAATACGGTAATCAATCATATTCCAGTGCATTGTTTTGACATGGTGGTTATTAGAATATGTTTGATAGAAATTTGGTGATATCTGTTGTTCAAGATGTATTTGCATTTATAATGGCAAATTATAAAGTTATAGGAATCTGAGCACAATATATGTGATGTAATAGAAGCATGAGAATACCATTTATCAATAGAAAAGCAAGTCACCATATTCAGGATAGAGAGAATTGTTGTAATTAAATTTAATTTTGAAAGTTGAAACATCCTTTAAATGATCTGTATACATGTACATGTAGATCAAATTTAGTTAGAATTTCATATAGGGAACTCTCATAATGCAAATTTCATTTTCTCTTATCTGAAAATATCAACATAATTTTTATCATATGGTAGTGGACCAGGGAAATTAATAAAGGAGGGACATTTAAGTTGTTTATATGGGAGAGAGGGAGAGAGATGAAGAGGGGAAAAAAGGAGATGTGCAGAAAGAGAAAGACAAACAAAGATGACAATTTCAATACAAAAGAAGTGGAAAAAAGACTAAAAGGACAGTGCCATAGAGAGGGGCTTATAAAAATAACAATTAACTTTACCAGCAGTGTACATTAATTATTTCCAGCATCTGTTCCTTTCATTAGCTATTTCTAATTAAAACTCCATTTTATGAGTTATTTGCATATGAAATTTATCTCACTCAGAAAAGCAGGCTTTTTAGCAATTTAGGCTGTAAGGTTCGTATCACTAATTGGCCTCCCTCAATGAAGGCCATAATGCGTTAATTAAGAACGCTTTCTTTCCACTTTATAATGATCTCTAAAAAATAAAAAGTGAGAGAAGAGGAAAAAAACCTTCCATGTTACATCACATCACTAAAGGCAATATTGATGAGGTATGGCAGATAAAAAATGGATGAGAATTGGTTGCCATGGTGATATTGATCTTGTCAATTACGATGGTGATGAAGCTGGGTATTTTTAGGAAATGTTTGTAGAAGAGATATATGCGTACATGCATATTGGGTTGAATGGGGAGATATTAATTATCACAGACGTTTGAGGGCTATATCGCTGTTGACCAGTGTAATAATTATTTTCAATTATTATCAATATGTTTCTCATTCTACCACACTACGAAGGCATCTTCAGTATAGTTTCATGTAAACTACTGGAACACTCAAAATATCCCACAAATGGAAGTAGCTATTTGTCAGATGATCTGAGAATTGAAATACACTGAAATTTGCATTAAATTATATGGAAATTGTGTAAAAGAATAAAAATGTATCTCCTTAAAAGCAGAGATCATAGTTATAAGCTTATACATTTGTAAGTAGAGATATACCGTACGGGTAGTCGCTAAATTTAAAGTAATGTTTTATATTAGATTTTTCAAATTTAGGATAGAGAGAGGGGAAAGAAAGAACGGAGAAGGAAATATTGAAGAGAAAAAGAACAAATATAAAGTAACAAGTAATAGATAGGGGAGAATGCATGCAGAGAGGGAGGGGGGGGGGTAGAGAAATAGAGAGTGGGGGAAGGGGTCATAAACAAATAAAAGATACTGTAGGCTAAATTGATTTTAAAAACACATTTTAGACTTTCCTTTGGCTCATTAATTCTATCAACTTTCCTAAATCATAATTACTTCCCATACTATAATTGATAGAGTTACCTTTAAAAAACAAGACACTCCAGTGTAATGACAATCACTGGTATTACATCATGGCATGTTCATTTCCAAGATTTGTATGCATGTACATGTATATTGTGTATAGCTCTTATCAGTTTAGTGCCAGGGAATACAAATAACTGAAATGCTCTCTCAGCCTAATATGGATATCAAAAGAATGTGCATCTAAAAAATGTGAGGCATTTGAAGTGTGAAACAGGCTGGATGGAGGGATTCTGCTGGTATTCTCTTAGTCTGGATTAACAATGAATAAGCATTCATTATCATTTTGTTTATATGGTATAGGAATGATTACTGTTAAAAAAAAAACAGTAAATGGTCCTCTTTTCAGTTTAATGATTATTCTGTATGTATTTCAATCCGGATAGGAGGGATACCGAGTAACTGACATCTCATTTGATTTTCCGAGAAATCAATCAATTTTGTGATTTGGTGCAGTGATACTATTTTTAGATAAATTCAATTCATTGCAATTTAGTGATGTGAGCAAAAATGAGATTTCATGAATGAAAATTAAGTGAGGAAATTGCAGCTTTAATATTCTTGGAAAAGTTGAATTTATTGTAAGAGAGTGTGATGGTAACTTTCAATTTGGTATACGATTTATTAATGCAAAATTTGTGCGTTCACTATAAAAGAGTAATGTAACTCGTACATAAACAGTGTATAATTTATCTGTTTATTTTGGGGGGAAATAACACAAAACAAATATTTACACTGAATACTATGGTTTTGTTTTCAAATCCTGTTGAAAAGTTTCCCCTTTTAGCTCCAATATTTGGAGCTTATTCACATATTGAATGAACCATGTGTACCTATGTCACTGATCACTTAAATATCCTTTTTCAAGCACACAAAAAGACAGTAACCATTTTTTTTTTTTTGGTAGAAGAAAAAGAAAAGCATGATACATGGTGTATGATGTATCATGTTTATATTAAGGTGCAGTATTGAGTAGACATCTGATAATGTAATTAATTATCTCATTAAAGCAGAGAATAACAGGGTAATTAGTCCAAAATTGCATAATTTGGCAGCTGGATGATGGAATTTCCATGCGAACTCTTAAATATTAATTGAATCCACTAGCTCCCTGACTCATTTGCAGTGTATATAGGTCTTAGAATTGATGTTGGTTTTTTAATATCACCCTATTTTGGTAAGGTTATTATAGAGCGCTTGCTGAAGAAAATGACAAGACAATGCACAAGGATGAGATTCTGTTGTGACCTTTGACCTTGTTCTTTAGACAATGCGCTGACATTTGTTCCAGGAACAATTGAAATAGGCTACATTAGGATTATGGTTAGGGTTAGCTATTTAGGCCCATATTCTACTGAAAAGTTTAGCCTAATCGATGGTGTGTTTAAGCATTATGTTTTATAACAAAGGCAGTAAGCCTTCAACAGGTCTAAGTCATTCTTTTGTGAAATGGCATCTTACTTGATATCTTAGTAGGATACAGACATTTTTGGATCTTAATTTGCCTCCAGTGGCTAATGATTTAGGTAATGTTGAATTCATGTTTTTTTTTATAAATCTTATGGAATACATTTGATCACAATTTCTGTAATATCGTCTGTTAGCTGCCAGAAGGAAATTTTACCTTTCTGGCTCGTTTTGAGATACAAATTAGCGATTTGCAGACTAAGAGATCTCCTAAAAATTGTTCTGCTTCTATATCTTCCTTTTTTTCTCTTTCTCTCTCTCCTTACAAAACATATTAACACAACTTTTATATAATTTATCTCGTGACATTCAAAACAAAGAGATAACAGTTCCTTTCACTTAATTTTATTAATGGGTCCATTTAGTGGGATAAAGTATTAATTAGTTTCATGTTTCTGTTATTCAGTACACATTTAAAACTAATTATGCAGACCACTTATAAACTGAATTGATGAAAATGGTATCACATTATAATTGAATTCTATAAATATCCATGTCTTTATCTGAAAAATTCACATTCCCACATTTAAGAATAGTGTCATGAAATGGGCACTTCTGATACACTAGAATATGGTGAGTCATTATTTTCATGAATCTCACAATTTTAACAGTACTAAAGTATAAGAGTAGGGGAAAACCCTGGTGTAATGGTCCACCTGCATACCCCAACCAGGCCGAGTATACGGCATCTGCAAGAATCTTGAGTATTTAAGGAGGCAGATTATCTTGAAGAAGAAGAAGAAGAAGAAGAAAAATGAGCTGGCAATGAATACCAACTCGTTTTTAAAAACGGCCTGTGTTGATTATTGCAAAAAACAACAATTTATAAAAATATCTGTCGCTGTCATGCATGATAATGTCTGTATCATACACATCTAATGCAAATATACGGGCTTGTTTTGTTTCCATTTTTGTCTATATCTATAATTTAGTATCCTCAGAATTATTGTAGTAAAAGGTTCCCCTTGGATATCAATATTCCTGTAGTTACATGTATAAAGGCATTTATTGTAAGGTCTTCGCTTAGACTAGTCCAAGCAAGCAAAGTGATAAACCCAACTGGGCATTGTGCACTGTACAAAAGGAATTTCATAAATTCGAGGAATCTTAACCCAAACGGAGGATGAGGTAAATACCCTTGTGAATTGACCGGTCACCAATGCCTGCTCCTCAAATCTAATCAATAAATTTATAATTTAGTTCACTTTAGAAACGTTTCAGAGTTGCTACTATTTTTTTCACCCTATCAACTTGGATAGAGCATAAGTGCTTGTTTTGCTTTATGCTGTCTATATAATCTTTTGTCTAAAATCCAGGAGGAGAGTTTCTTTGTAAGTAACCTTTTAGAAGTCTTCTCCTTAGCCTTAATACCAGGCTATCAGCTTAAAAGAATCAAAAGGATTTTTTCCCCTTTCATTAAATGTATGGGTGAATTAATAACCCTTTGGATCTGTGTTTGTCACAAGACTTGGTTACCTCATTTTATTGAAAAGAAGAACATATTTGGCCTGGAAACTAGGCTAAGAGTATCAACATTTGGGAAGGAGTCAATGATTTTAATATGCCTTCAGCTTAATTTTTATTTAATGTGTTCATATTTCTAAATATTGAAAGTAGGAAGTATTGAAAGTTCTGATAAAGAAAGTTAATGAACTTTTGGAAAATCATGACAGTATAATTATAAGATTATACATGTACATGCATGGATGGATTTATAAATGTAATTGCTTCCTCCAAATTTCCAAAACTTAAAAAGAAATATATACACCTGTAGGTGTAAAAAAATAAATTGTCAACAAATTGCGACTGTAGAAAAAACAGCCTTGATTTTTTTGAATAAAAAAATTGCTATCACTTGAAATCGTATAAAATTAGATTAGAAATGATTTCTTCCTTTTTTTTTTTTTCCTATTCATATGAGTTTACCTAGTTACCATTGTTTATTGTATTGTATTTTATTTTTTGTTGGGGGGGGGGGGTTGTCTGTAGTTTAGAATAGGACCTCAATTATTATTTAATATTGATGAGAATTTGATAGCATGTTCATGACAGAAAATTGTATTTTTTTAAAAACCAGCAACCACACTTTGCTTGCCACAGTTACCATTGCTTCGTTAGTATTGGGGCAGAAGGGTTACATCGAGAAAGAGCCAGGCAAGATGGTAATTATGCTCCGATCAGAGTACGGAATAGATTCCATGAATTCCACATTGGGGGTTCTTTCCCTGGCAATCTTGGTTGGCGACCAGTGCAGAAAACAGAAGCCCCAAGAACCGTTGCGTAGGCTTGGTGCGAGCCAGAAATCGACTTTGAGAAGTTGTATCTTGGAGTTGGACTGAAATGTCATCTTAATCACCATTATGCCTTCCCTACTTTAATAAGATTGAGTGAAGAGGGGGAAATTTGTTTCAAGTGAAACCGATTCCCTCGTCCAGTGCATATATCCCACTTTGTATTGTAAATGACCTCGTACAAATTTTAATAGTCCTAATAATTGTTTAAAGCTCTTGTTTTTACACAAAGGCTTCCCACTGACCAATCAGGATCAATCAGGAGGAATTATGATAATTTTTCAAAATTGAGCTTTTCACTTAATGAAAAGAAATAATGTAAGGGTTATTCTAACCTTAGTGGGTAATTTGCTCCTAGACCCTGCTAATATCGAGCCCTGGATATACATGGCCTTTTTATTTTTGTTTTTGTATAAGTTTGTATGGTAAATGTAAAGTTTTGCTATGAATAATAAGGCATCATATTATCAACATAAGAGTTTTTACTTTTTCACTTTTAAGCTGAATGTCTTTTTAAATATTATTCTCCGAAAAGTGAATCTTTACAAGATTGATCCCATCTAGAGGCTTTAGCATTGATATTGCTCTTTACTTTCAAACAGTAACATGAAATAGCAAGAGGGAAGGTGAGAGAGTGAGCTAAAGAGAGAAAGAGGAAAGATATGAGAGGGAAGCAAGAGAGAAGGG
This sequence comes from Hemicentrotus pulcherrimus, assembly GCA_003118195.1. Lineage (NCBI taxonomy): Eukaryota > Metazoa > Echinodermata > Echinoidea > Camarodonta > Strongylocentrotidae > Hemicentrotus > Hemicentrotus pulcherrimus. Next base: position 174,512 of record BEXV01000225.1, on the reverse strand, counting down.
GAAGAGAAAGAAAGAGGGGAAGGGAGGAGAAAGAAACTAGCTTGAGAAACAAAACATCCAGCTGAGAAGCCCCAATTCAGCTGGCTTCTCGCCTGGAATTTGATCAGCCGAAGAGGGAGTCACTAATAACGTTTTGTACCTAGCCATTCCCAAATACGGGACTCCAAGAAATTGGTCTATCTGCACATTCCCTCGGCCGGGGCCCCTCACCAGAATTTTATACATTATTTATAGATACTCCACCAGTTCTAAAGGTTCATACGTATTATGACCACATTCCTCGAATGAGTACATTGTGCGTTTCATACACTCGCCACACTATCTATCGGCTGGCTATATATATTTATATCTGTTAAACATACATGCGTATAATCTATGGCTAGAGCAAATGACATCTGCACCAGTTTGCTAAATGAAATTAGTGCATGATGTATAGATTACAGGAGCAAGTTAACAGCTTAGTGAGACGATAGCTGTCTCTAACACGTAGATCACCGTGTCCACAGCTTTTCACACCGCTCATGGTTTTCATCAAATATCATTTTTTCTCTCTCATAGTATATTCTTGATTCAGAGCCTGAAATTGACTTTGAATATTTTATGATTATCCTGTTGTACGTCCATCATGGCTGTCCCTATCCCACACCAAGTCCCATGCATAACCTTCATGCAATCACCAATATTGCTGCTTAATTCCAGTTAAATTGCTAATATTGGCAATAATCAGCTAGGAACATGCACGCCCTCGTGCATTGGCCGTCGGCATTAGCAGCAATTCGTTAGTCCACTAATCCCCTTTATCGTAAGGAATTCCATATGAGGGTCTTGTTTCGGGATTCCTGAAATACCGGTATGACCTTTCACAAACGTTCATTATCATAAACATATTTTTGCCATTACCATAGGTATGCAATGAATCTAACGTGCAATTAATTTCTCCTGTACAGTGTCACTTGGTATACAACTGTATGCAGTTGCAGTTATTATTAAGTAGTGCATGGGGCATTGGGGTCAGGCTATTGGAGAGTGTATTAATTGGTCGGTGAAAAATTCCATGTAGAAATTATATTCCTTGTGTCATCGCTTTGGGAATAGATTGCCGTATCACATTAGTGTAATAGAGTGATGCAAAATGAAATATTGAGAATCGAAGCGAAACCAAATGATCCAAGGGAGAGGGCACATTTAAAAATGGATTAAACTCTTGTTTCATTATAGATAATGCATTTCATAAGCATTAAAAGAGGATTGACATTCTATACATGATATCATGTCATAACTGCTCTTTCTACTTGAATACCTGTTTTATTTTGCCCTAGTTTAGGGTATTGTTGCTTAATGGCATGAATGTGTTTAGAATAATGTCATTAATAGAACTGCCTTGGTAATGCATTTTGATGGTTCAGAGTGTCAAAGGACATATTGAGTCACCTACTTTTGCACTATGTTCGCCTTTGTGGTTATACATGTACCGGTACATGTAACTATTTCAAATGAATGAAATTCTTCGACACAATGAAAGTTCATCCCAATTTTTTTATTTTTAAATAATTTTTATACAGAGGTTAGAAAGAATATCAATATTAAAACAAGTAGCCATGGTTCCACTATATCATGCTTTATAGGGGAAGGGGGGGGGGGGTGCTGGATTGTTTTTTCAGGGTCTGTATCCATATTCTCCCTGTTTAAAATCTTTAAGATGGGGGTTGCCTGGAATTGAAATTCTGGGTCCATGTGTACCATACCCCTCTATGTAGACCCAAATTTCAGCAATGTCACATATTCTTATCTAGAGAGCAAAACTATTTTTATTCTATATTTCCTCAATTTGTAGTTTATGATATGATGTTCGATGTTTTGGTACATTGATAGAGCAAAGTTCACCACTTTTAGTATACTGGTCTTTAACTTTATAGTGTCCATTTGGTCTTATACTTACATTAATTACTATAGTGTTATTATTATTGTTTAATTGTTATTATGATCGTTTCTTTTGGAATTATTATTGTTGTTGTCATTGCTGGCATCGACCTCATCATCTTCATCATCTTCTTTCTATTTCTTAGATTCCATTAATACTTTAATTTCTTGATGAATTATTGGAATCTCAAAAGCAAGTGCAGTGTTTGCATTCTGAAAATCTCAGCAGTTTGTGTCTCCCAAATGTTTAGTTCCCTGGGGTTATACTAAAAAAAAAAAAGAAGATGAATAGATGAATGTGATACTGATCTCAATGGCTTAGCATTTTTTCCTCCCGTGCAAGAAAATATCCGGGAGATATGGTTTGCATCAGTTTAATTAAATTGGGCTCAGGCTTATAGGTGAGAATAGAGCAGAGACTAAGGATGATAGAAAGATGACAGGTTTAGAGGGAGAGAACAAGAGAGGGAGAGAGAGAGAGAGAGAGAGAGAGGGGAAAGAGAGAGAGAGAGGGAGAGAGAGAGAGAGAGAGAGAGGGGGAGGGGGATAATAGGAGGAAGGAAAGATGGGATGAATGGAGTGACAAAGAGAAAGAGGTGTAAGAGAAAGATAAAGTCAAATAGAGAAAGAAAAAATGATTTGAAAGAGGATGGAGAGAAAGTGAGAGAGGGTTGAGAGAATGTGAAAAAGAGAAAAGTTGGATACTAGTGACAGTTGAATGGGGTTAGAAAAATGGGAAGTCTTGATTATTTTAAAATGGCAAAATTGGTAGATAAGACTCCAAGATAATGGAAAATCATAGCATATATGGTCTTAAAGATATTCAAAGTTGACTGCAAAATAACTTTGATGTGAAAATGCTGATTATTAGTTATTGGGAGAGGGAGAGAAAAAGGGAACAGAAAGATTACATTGTGGCATCTCTTCCGGAATGATGGAGACCATGGTAGAGCAGAGAACGACAGGAAGGAGGAAGAAGGATTTTCTTCAAGAGAAGGAAAAGAACAACTGTTTAGTTTCATTATCAGTAATTAAAGGATGCTGACGATTTCTCTTACGAGGAACTCTTGAATAAGAAGGCCAATAGAAATTAGCACATGAGATAATTACATTTTCTTTCCCCTTCGTAACTTTCTGCCTGGAGACAGCGGCCTAAATGATCAAATTTGGGATCAATCGGGCAGCCTTACATTTATAGCGTAATTGTGTTTTCTTAATACTGAGATGGCAGAATTAACAATTAGCCCCATCTCCTTTTCTGAGGCTTATTTATTCCTCCTGTTTTCTGGGGTTTAATTGAATTGTATCAGAGCCAGAGGACCGGATCTATTGTTGATTAGAGGGGGGTAAATCATCCTCACATGTATATTTATATTTACATGTATATGGTAATGTTTTTTAATTTGTCTTATGAGGGGTATTTTGAAAGTATACAGTCTTTTGTCTTAGTGGATTTTTGGAGTGTGTCTGCTTGCTACCTTAATCAGTTTATGTAACAGATAAGAATTCTCACTTCCTTTTTCAAGTGGAAAGCCTCCCAATTTCTTTAGTCTTGTTTTATTTATTTTGCTCTTCTTATTTGATAGTCAGGGCTACATTATACCTCTACTTGTTGTAAATGTTTGATCGTTTTACTTGACTGCTAAGAAAGCATATTATATTCTTGTAAGTAAGCAACCAGGGGGGCTGACGGCTTTTTAAGTCCTCTGTGAATTGACATGGTTTCGAACCTGGGTCCCCCTTTATTGTATGTGAGTCCTCCAAGTTATTTGTTAAATGGTGGATCAGAATCAGCATCAATTAAGATGATCCTAAATTATTCTAAAAATCGTTCCAAGTTTAACTTATTTGTAGACCTACACATGGACTCATTTTACATTTATAATCGATTGCTGTAGTATGATAAATAAAATGAATAGCTGAATTGAATTATGACAACTGGAAAATTTACATGTGTACATGGTATATTTGAAACACATCTATTATCTCTTATCCCTCATCCATCCATCATGAAATCAATTACTTTATGCACTCTCTCGGTAACAGAGAGAGAGAGAGAGAGTGTGTGTAATTTTCTCTCTCATTTTCACGGTTAGCATTAAAATACTCTAAAATCAATACCAGTGCTGTATTTTGTACGTAATCTGCTGTGGTGAATACAAATTAATTCGCTTATTGGGGCGATATTCCAAAAGGAGGGCCATATGGCGCAAGAGAGGAGCACATAAATTAATGCATAGACATAAAAGCCTCACCAAAAATCAATAAACAAGTATTCAAGGAATGCAATGTCCATTGGCCAAACATTTGGCGAGTGTAGATGTATATGTTAGAAGAGGAAATTTACACATTACCCTAAATCCATATCTTTTTGTATGGAAGCCTGGGGGTAAAGTTGATGAAATCTACAAGTTTTGAAGTACACTGTAGGTTGGGGTCCCTTATTATCTGTGAAGGGCAACAACTTTATGACATCAAAGGCTTTATTTTTACAAATTTATAGGGTGATATTTTAAGCAGCTACTGTATATCTTTTTATTCATTGGAGTTGATTTCCAAATATATTTCAAAAGCAATACTGGACAGCCTAACATAGGAATATGACATGTGTATTTCAATTAGAAAGAATATGAAATGCACTCTGATTTAAATCAACAATATTCAACTTTACAATGTGCAAAGTTTATACTTCATACCCAGTATACAAACATTTTTAATCATTGTTGATCGAAAGTGTATTGAATTTTTTTTTAAGATGAGCATTTCTCAGTAAACTTCTTTGCTTATTGCTTCCTTAGTAAAGAAATATTTGTATGAAATTATAAATTATTTTGTACATGATATTTTTTCTCCTAATTTTATTGCTGTATCAGCATGTACTAATATCATTTTTTCTTTGTGTAAGTATCACTTGTGTGTTATGAAAGTACATTATTTTTAGATATGACGTGATGATATGTGAACCGTGTTTACTTTATGAATTTTTCAGTGTATATATTTTGGCAAAGTCACATTTAAGTAGCCATCTTTGATATAAGAGAGTCCTTCAGTCCATCCCGATGGCGTGGTTTATGCTCGGTGTGTTTAGGTAGCCTTTGACGTTGCTTGTTCAAGTGTGTGTAGAAGTCTCATTACTCCTCTTCCATTTGTTTTCTTCATATTTCATACCGGTCCCGGCTTATTTACACGAAGATCCCGACACCACCAATCATCCCTCTCCGATTTCCACAAGCAGGGCGATTGTTATGGGTATCGCAGGCAATCTTTGGATACTTCCAAGGGGCACCGTCGAGGAGTCAGAATCTTGTCCCCTCGCTTTGCTGCAGTTACATTTTTTTCTTTAAGAATGTCAAGTATTTCTGATTCATGTAGGTTTCGGGAGGTTGCCTTACCAGACAGGGCCGTACATCAAACGCGAATAGCGTTTTGCGGCCAGTGGGAGAACTGCTTGGAGACATGTTTCTCTTTTAGAACTTGTGACTTAAAGTGATGAAAAAATATGAGTCCCGTGCGAGGAATGCGCAGTGAAAGGAATATTGTTTTGAAAGCGATAGATGATATGAAGGGTTCTTTGTATATTGTGTGTCGCAATTTCAAAGTATATACCCAGTTATCATATTGTTGTGCGTGCTGTCATGATGTATGTACTGTGTGTTTATTATGGTCTGATTGCAGTGGGGTGACGTATGTGACGTAGTCATAAGTATCTGTTGACATTGCAAATTTGTACCTTGTGCAATGTTATTTCAGGATTCTTCTGTGAAATTTGTTTGTAGATCTATGAAGGTTAATGCCATATATATTGAATGCACTCTGGCAATATGAGAGTCTTGCAATCAATGGCGTGCTAGAGTATTAACAAGATTATATTTCATGTGAAAGGAACTTCAAACGTAAAAAGAACTGCTTTATTATAGAAACATTTCTGAAAGCTCTATAGAATTATTGAGGAATCTGAAAGTTCAGATGTAAATGTTACCTGCATTTCAAGAAGTTGAGTTTTATTCTTTAAAAAGTTTATCCCAAGTTCATCCTGTTCAGCAGTAATTTTCATAGTAAAATTACTGTCACACATTCAGTCTTTGGAAGATTTGAGGAAGTAAATTTTCTCCTAAAAATAAATGTTTTGCAAAACCTAATTTTAGTTACACACATGTAGTCATACATGTAGTAGGCTCTTAAACCCTGCTCTTGATGTCTTGTGCCTAGTTACAAGTCTATTCCTCAAGGGGGTTGGCCCGCACTTGGCCACAATTTGTCAAGAAGTCAATTCACATGAACTCACAGAGTACCTCCACAAAACATACATACATGTACCTAGACACATGTCAACACACTCTTTGATCCTCGACAATAGGTAGTGACCCAGGGTCATTCACCTTTGACCTACATACTTGTACTTCCTGTATGAAGCTGTCAGGATGTACTTCTGTGATGAAAGGTAGTCTGGTGCACAGACTCTGTCGAATGCATGAATAAATGAATGAAGAGATCAATGTCAAGCCTTTGTGCTAGTGTTGAGATGCTACTTGCAATGTTTTTGAATGGATATCTTTTCCTGAGAGCCAAAAGGGCATTCAATTTTGTACTTAGGCCTCTGCATAGACTTAATACTCTTTAGACTATTAGCAGATGCAGATGGTATCAAGAAAGAGTTTTGACAAATGAATATGATATTTGAATGCACTGAATACATTTTGGGTAAATAATATTGGAAATACTTTAATGAATTTTTTACTTTCAATTTATAGGATGTCAAACTTGCGTTTATCAAAGGTAAAGACCAGAAATGGTCATGCGATTGCATTGTGAAAGAAACGTTGTTGAATCAATCAGAAAAGGTTGATCATCTAGCATCTAGCATCTGCAAGGTTCTGGAATCATCAAAATGATAAGAAATTTGGCCAATTCTTTGTAAAGTTACAAGCACTATACACAGAAAGATGTATATGGGACTACCCTGTATCTCTCACAGACCATGAGACTCAATGAGAGAAACCAATTTACCAAATATATGAATTAGTAGGCGGTTTCTTGGCAAATTTTTTATCATGATGTATTAATAGTCAAAACATATTCTTTCACATGATTGGTAATGAGAGCTTCCATTTAATTTTTTTAAATTGGGGTGTTTCCAATACTGGTCTTTACCTTAAATTGTATTTTTTTATTTATTTTTTAAAATCAGGATTATGAAAACGTAGACTTAATCAGCTTGATATTTGACAGTATAATAAAATGACATGTCACCCATCTAAATAAAAAGAAAAGCTTAAAAGTGTATTTTTCCATGATAAGAATTATTTTGGATATAAATCTGATCTCATACTCTGACCAACTTTTTGTCACCTTCTCTGCAATTCCAATTTCACTAAAAATAAGTATAGAGGAATGAATAACTATATTTTTAAATGAATTTCTTTTCAAGTGCAACCTCTTTAGCCTTTACTGCACATAAGCCCACTAATATATGGTGGTGAACTCCTTGGTTGCTTCAATATTTTGCACATCACTGGGTCATTATAATGTTCTAGGCATTACTCATTGATTTGTATTCATGATGTTCAGCTATAGAATTGAAAGTGAAGTGATTAACAGCCAGTTCACCTCAAACGTTTTTTAGCTGTCCCACTGAACTGTCGTCCTCCGAACTTCCAGAGTGAGAGCATTATAATCGGGGAAAGAGAGATAGCAATTTTTGATATACCATTTATGGTTACAGCCCTTGGAGAACGTGTGACTACCTTTATAATCTACGATTGTGAGGATAGTCTGGATATTCAAACCTTTTTGGTATATTTCATTCATTCTATAAATGATTGGTTGTGTTTATATGTCAAGAAAACAAGTCAGACATAGATGCATTATCAACCAAGTTGTGAATTTGAGAGTAGTTTTCAATGTAGAAATTCCTCTTATTTTGATCACATGGGATATAAGGGAAGGGGGATGTTTGTAGAAACAGTTACTTCCTTGGCTTGAGCAATTGTTTGATATTTTGTCCATTTTTCAGGGTTTGTTTGAGCTTTTCACCATCTTTATTCACAGCTTTTCGTAGCTGAAATCTCTTCCTACTCCTGTGTATGTTTTGGACTGGTAGTCTTTGCCAAGACTGTAGCGCTTTGTACCTTAAAATCCCCTTCTGAGGTCTCAGCTGTAGACTACCAATGTTGTGCGCCTGCATCCCTCTGTGTTTGTGTGTGGGATAAGTACAACGGTGTGTCGATGTATAGTAATTCCCATCCTCTCACCCGGCCATTCTCTCTCTATTCAGCTAGCATAGCCAGGAGGCATGTTAGATACATTGACGTCAATCTCTGATTTGGGCAAACTAGAGCTGAATTAGTAGCCAGCCTCCACCTCCTCTAGAATCTTATCAAGAGCTTCCGTCTTTTAAACACTTATGATTTCTTAGATTTTAACCATTTTCTCTGAGCGCGCATTGACCTTTCTGTCTGCTTACACAGTTTTTTAAATTTTCCTATAATACATGTACTTACTTCAAGAAAAAGCTTTCCTCTCCTGCTTGCCTGCAAACAGAAGGTGTGAAATTTACATACCAGATGAGATACCTAAATTAACTACTTGTACTTCAGGTTATTTCCTGCTAAATTATAATATTAAGATATTTGATATTGTAACATTGATTATCGTCCATCGGTAATTTCTAAAAAGTTCATGTTTCCTGAAATAATCAAGGTAAATTTTACGTAAAAAGTATAAATTGGTTTGATTAATATGATTGCTATGTACATGTAGACTAGATTTTTTTTAAAAGAGAAACTTTCACTTTCTATATAATTTGCATTTCTCATCCATTACCACCGATGTCATCTTCAATTTGAATCTGCCATTCCTGTTTATATCCATCAGTGCACTATCAGCGGTGTCAGAATGGACATTCATTTAGATCTAGCAATCATCCTCATCATCGTTCAGAGTCACGTTTCTTTACCAGCGTTAAGAACGTACCACTCTGTGATTTGTCTTGCTCGTCTGAACTCTTAACCTCCTCATACACATTCCTTGCCTTATCCAACTAGCTCTTGGTCCTTCTTGATAAAGAGCCCATCGCAATATTGCAAATACTAGCGACTGGTGATGAGTTTGTCAATGTTGGTACATGTAGTAGTAGTCTTAATAGCGTACTCACTTCATACATTGTCATACAAAAGAAGGAGACTCACCAGTCTTTCAGTAGACCCAAGGTTCACTGTATAAAAACAGATGCTTAGAGTTTAAACAAAATAGAGATCATGATAATTGTACTATGATGGTACATTTTGATACATATACATGTAGAAATGGCTTTAATATAATATGATCGATACTGTTGATAATATTTTTGTTTTGATAATGACATAAGTCAGTGAGGTTTCAATTTGCTTTTCTGGAGATATAGGTGTCAATGATTAAGAAGAAGTGATGATTGTGGTGAATGATGATGATGCTGGTAGTGATGGTAAAGATGTTATTGTTTAAAAATTATACCAGTACTACCTTTATCTGTGCATTGTCCTAGGATATTCCCATAGACACCATCAATTTGTGGTATCATATTTTAGAAGTAGAGAGATTGTCATGGACCTTATCCGAAATGACAATGTGTGTGTGTGTGTTTGTCATCTCCTAGCTAGGCTCCTTGCATTAAACTCCCAATCTGGCTAAATCCAACGCATGGGACTTCTTCGGGGGTGTTCATTACACTACGGATTTACCACCAGACCCAACCCCCCCCCCCCCCTACCCATCTCACCTCCACCCCATCTCCACCTGAATCTTCTTCTCAGTTAGTCGTGCCTTGTCTGTTTTCACAAAGATGAATGTATCATATTGGGAAAATGTTGGAGGAAAATATGAATCAAAGCATCTTGTTTGAAGGTAGAAACAATGCTCAGCCAGTCATTGGTGGGGGATATTAGAAGGCTTGGTGAATAATCTCAGTGGAATGCTCATGATGACAGACTTCTCTACTTTTGTGGGTTGTAGATTTCCTATATTTGGACAAATTTGGGTAGAAATTGTGGATGATATGTGAGTGAAAGAGAAAGAACGAGAGATAGACAGACAGTTATTTGTGATGAAGTGTATTGAGGTCATTAGGGGAAGTCTCTCTGTTCCATTTTCTAACTCTTCATGTTTCTCACTCTTTTCTACATTCTCCATATTCAAAAACAAATAACAAAGAGAAAAAAATGAGATAGAAAAGGAGAGAAAGAGAGAGAGAGAGATGAGTTCAGGATAGTTTAAATGTTGGCTATGAAGTCAAAAGCAAGATTACAAAAATGTAACTGAAAACTACAATACTTATCTTATCTTTCATTGTTCTGATATTTAAGTGCTTTGATGTTTTTAAATATCCAAACTGTTTTGGAAAATTTTGAGAAGAAAATGAACCTAAGCCCTTTGGAATCGAGGAGCGCTAGGAATCTTGTAGAGCAAATAATGTGATTTTCAACAGTTTTCCCATAACATTCTTCTTTATTTTGTCATTTAATCACAAGAATATTTCTTGTGAAGACAATGTAATTAAAGTAAGATTTTGTAGAAAGAGGATACCTCGATCTGATGGCTCTTCGAACTGGGAGGAGTTTAGTGATAACAAAGGATATGTAGTTGAAGTGAATAGAACATGATTGATGGGTGAAGGTTTCAACAGAATTTTATTTTCTTGATTTTGATATGTGACTTTTGAGCTATATTCTTTATTTCAAGTTTTTAAGTTGTATAGATGTTACGGTTAGAAATGTAGTGAAAGGAAGTCATTTTGTTATGTATATGAACATTATTAATATGTTTTATCAATTTATCCAACCTTTAGAAACAGGTATGCCTGTAAATTTTATGTTTCCGTATCATAACAAGATTTTATTTATATTGATGGTTTGATTCAGATGTATCAGAGAAATATTTCCTTCAAATGGTTTAATCTGTTTGCTTATTTCCACAGAAATATGAAGCAGTAACTAAGTGAGTGATCCATGAGTGACCTCGCCCAGTGCAGTCCTGTCTGCCTCTCACATCACCACCATGCTCAAGACCACTTTCAAGCTCGATGCTATCTGCGCCAAGCTGTCACAGGGCCTGTCAGGGCTACCACCCCAGGAGGAGCCCTGCACAGGGGCCACCCTTCCAGGTAACAATGGCTCGCCCAGGTACGCCCACCACCAGGATCAGGAAGCCTTCCAGCCAGACGTCGGCTCTGACCTCAAGACGTTTCACAATGGCGACTTTGCGCCCAACTGCAGCGCACAGCTTCCAATGGTTCAGGCAACGGAAAACAATGGCTACATCACTGATGAACTGCCGGAATACAAGGGATTTATTGAGAGGAATGGCGGTGACGATAGCAGGTGCAGCTCACCTAAAGTTCTCAGTGGTGCCAGCAAGAGAAAGTCGCGGCAGCGCTCAACAAGAGTAGCCGCGCAGGAAGCGGATAGTCCCTCGGATTGGGACGATGGCTCGGTAAACAGTTTTCAGGATTGCGATGAGAGTCTGGACAGTGGCGTGGTTGGTTCACACCAGGACGAGCCAGTCAATGGCCTAGACCAGTGGGAGGAGGAGCAAGAAGAGACAGCAGATAGTGAATTTACTCAGGAACATAACCATGATGAAAATATATCTATGCAAAATATCCCCTATACAAATGCAACTAATCACAAGGCAAATAATGGCAATAAAGTAGGACATGATGACCCTTCTGCTTCTTCCAAAGAGACGGAGGTTGCTCCTTACAAGGTTGCGGGACACGAACTGCGCACCCGCAACAGCTGTAAGGTACCTATTTATGATGAATCTGGGCTTTCAGACGAGGACGTGGTGGGCGACAAGGCTTCCTACGATCCCCGAGCAATAATGGAGTATGCTGAACGCAGCTGGTGCAATGAAAATGGTACTGAAATTGAGGAAGGACTCGAAACCAATGGTGTGGTTTGTGACATGGAGGAGAGTGGTAGAGCAGCTCAGGGCCTGGAAGGGAAACCGCGGCGACGGAGAGGCAGACCAAGCAAGACTGAACTGGTGAAGATGGTTGAGGAGCGGGATGAGAGGATAGCTGAGACTCAAGAGTTTGAGGAGATGAGGGAAACTGGTCCTCTGGACCAAGGACACGTGGTGCAGGAGGAAGAGGAGGAAGAGCAGGTCGAGTATGTGGAGGATCTGGAACAGGAGGAGCAAGGAGAACCATCTCAATCCTCTGCATCACCTTCATCACCGATGTCAACCAAGATGGGCAAGGATGGCCAGACTGATCCAGGTGCACCCTATGACCTGGAGGGGCTAGAGGCGGTCAAGACATACGCAACTGACACCATGAAGGAGTTCCTAGGCATGTATGGCTACATTGAGGAAGGGGCACTTGCAAGGGATGAAGATCTACCAATAGAACACATTCGTAAGTCAACATCTCATCAAAATATTGAGTAGTGATGATATTGATGGTGATGATGAAAATGGTAATGATGATGGTGATGATGAAAATGGTAATGATGATGATGATGATCACTGAAAAGAAAATCAAGATTGAAGTGATTTATAAACCAGATTAATTAACTCTGGAACTGTTAAAAGCGTTTTTTAATATTCATTCATACAATCAAAATAGTTATCAAACATGAAAACGTAAGTCTTCAAAAAGTTATTGATACTGTAAAGTAAAAAGTAAATGCAAGTGATTGGAGAAGGATTCTTTTTAGATCAAGCTGTTGGCTTCTTGCTAATCTTAAACTTCACAAATTAAGTTTGTGACAAAAGCCTGACAAAAAATAATAATTCATCTCTGAAGAGCTTTGCTAAAATCACATTCCTCCCAAGAAAATTTCTAAACTGTTTGTGCTATCGATAACATTTAATTGGCTTTTATATATTTTGAGATATATAACCTAAAGATATCTCCACCAATCAAACCATCAACTTCAATGATAGAATCTGAGAAAGCAATAATATTAATTTCCTGGATCCTTCCTCCTGCCTGAAATCCCCCAACCTTGAGCGATAAAAGGTCTTCCAGATTCGTTTTCTAAAAAAATTTAATTAGAGATATTGCCCGTCTTTACTGTAAGGCATTGTCCCAAATAATATAAGTTGATTATCAAATTCAATAAAAAAATTGAGATTTCATACCTAAGGGATAAATCTTTGGCAATCTGGCCAATATGAACCTCCTAAATGCCTGGATTTTAAGGAATATTGGCAATATCCTCCACTTGCGGAATATTTTTTTTTCTTCACGTGGCAAGCTTCTTTTTAATAAAAATTGTGTTGAGAGGTACTTGAGAAATGTGGTGATCAAGAATGCCTGGGAGAGTGAGATAGAAAAGGAGAGAAAAGAGGAAGCAATGACAATATGGAAACAACAAAAAAACAGTTTAAAAGCACAGTGGATATTTTTTTTTTTAAAGATGATATTATCATTAAAAGTTGAGAAGTTGTTGTGAGTGGACAGAGAAGTCAAGTGGAGTGACGTGGGAGAAAGTTTGAATATGGATGCAATTCTTCCCCTCCCCTTCCCCTTCCTCCTTGGTTTGAATACCGGTAGGATGGTACAATATGTATTAAGGATATAACAGATATAAGATAAAAAGGTGTAGAGAGGTGACGAGAGGGGGAGGGAGGGGAATGGGGGGTACTGGGAGAGAGGGAGAGAAAGAGAGAGAGAGAGAGAGGGAGAAAGAAAGAGAGAAAGAGAGAAAGAGAGAGGTACATTGTACATAGAGGGAGAAAGAGAGAGAAAGCGGAGATAATGACCAAAAAAACGTATAGCCTTTTTCTTTTAACTACCATCAACAAATTGCTATCACACCTTGCAGACAGAAATACATCAGGTTAAGTTATTGATATTTCCATGACATTTACTCAGATTCTGTTGCCATGGCAACTCCATCTGACCGAAAATGAAAAGCAATTTTTCTAATAATGATGGAATCTTCCGATACCAGTGGCTATTTCTTATTCAGGGTGGTGAAATTAAACTCCTCTTCATGGTCAGTAAATGAATTTGTTTCATAGGTGCCAACTTTTAATAAACCCCATCCAAGTGTATTTTTGTAATTCAGTTGCCTTTGAGCAATAAGATAGAATGAGATAGTCTGTCATTGAACTTATATATATTTTTGGAAAATTCTTTGTATCGAGACTTTTAAAATACAAAGTACAATTCTCCCTTTTCTTTGTTAAATTATATTAAGATATTTTCTAATATCATTTTCCTTTTTCATTATTGATAATTTATTTGGTGATGTTATGTTTTCAGATATTTATCCACCGCCCTTTTTCTCATTTCTCTTAAAAGTTATTGTACTTTTTCAATGAATTTTTCTAATTCCATATTCATATGCTGTATCCCATTTTGAACTCTGATCATTTGTTAGGCTATAAAGCCTGCCCCATTTCTGCATTTTCTTTCAGAATTTAAAAAAAATGATTGTAAAAGCTTTCAATACACAGATATACGCATGAACCTATTTTATTCCATATGATATTAAAATGTTTGAACCTTCATAATTATGAATTAGGCATACACTACCTTTGGAGATCTGTACCTTTAATTTCCCAGGTTCCTTTGAAAAAATATCCCATAATATTCTCAGATTTTTTTCCTCAAAAAGAGACTTTATTGTTCAAATTCATTCTTGTTTGGTGCAGTTGGCATGGTAATTTAAAATTTACATTCCCCCCCCCCTCAAAAAGAGACTTTATTGTTGGAATTCATTCTTGTTTGGTGCGGTTGGCATGGTTATTTAAACATTATTGTATTTCAGCATCCATTAGTGAATTTTACTTCACACCAGAATATGCTGAAAACTGCATTTTAGTATGCTCTAGAGCTAAAATCTTATGATCCAACCTCAATTTTAATACTGGTAATAGCTACGTGATTCACCTGTACTTCAGACTGCAGTACATGTACATGTCTATATCACCTGCTTATCATTGTATAGAAATGGGTGTGTTTGAATTGTTTGTGTAAAAGCTGAAAATCTAAAAGTAACCATGTGTTCATGTAAATGATACAAGGAATTACCAAAACTATTCTAACACTTGTCATATACATTGTATTTATATAATTTTTCCTTTTGCTGCTGTTTTTTTGTATATATGTATCGAAACTGAGAGAGGAAAATAAAGAGGTAACAGTTATAGTAAAGGCCAAGGGGTTTTGCTCATGTATAATATACTTTGCACCCCTTGTTTTTATAGAAAGGACAGTATTGTACCCTGCAGATCTTTTGTCCGATAGCGTACCACCAACATGATTATCGGTCCTCTAATCATCCATTGTCATCCTCCCCAAATGTTCTGAGTAAATACCCATCCCCATTGTGATCTGGTTTTCCTTCCTCCATGCATTACTCAGAGTTTCATCCCCAACTCTGAAAGCAGAATAGCAAATAATCGTAAGCAGCAACATGCAGAATAAAACAAACTAAAGCGAGGCGAACTACCCCCAAGTCAGCTTGTTTACACCCATTGCCTTGGTAACGGAAAGCTTTTATTCCCATCAAACAAGAGACCAGTTTCTACAGCCAGCATTTGTTGCCATGGAGCAATTTGGTATTCGCTCAAATTCAATAGGCTTCATTCAAACAGTTATTGGTGGATATCGTCAATATCGGCTAGTTGTTTTCAATTGTTGCCGTGGTTTCTGCCGAGTGCGTCGAGGGTTCAATACAAACTCCAGCTTTGGAGAGGGGAAAAGGAAATAAAGTGGTGTGGATTTGGACAGGTTTATATGAAAAGGGAGATTCTCTCCTTTGTTGCGCCTGTAAGGGCTTACTTGTAATTGGATGATATTGATAGCTTTTCATTAGGACTGCATGTACATGAAGCCATGGCAACAGGAAAGCTTGTCTAGGCAAAATGATGAGCTGGAGTTTGATATGGTTTCCTGACTATTAACAAAAAAACGTACATGTAGGGGAAAAATAATGAACAAAAGACCATACATAAACAGGTGTACTAACAATATAAATTGCACTACATAGTACATGTACATATCATACATACATGTAACCAGTATTAATGCACTGTACACATGCACAAACATTATAATTTAATTATGTACAAATTTTTTGTTGAAAGAGAATTCATAGAAAATATATTTACCACTCAAGAGTCTGGAAAATGAGTGTCTTTGTGAAATTTATAATCAACCATAGAAGGCTTTGCCTACATGTATAATGAAGACACCAATTTAAAATGTTGGGGGGGGGGCGTCTTTCTCTTAATTAAGGTAATTAAGATTTGTTTGTCTTAATTGTTCATTTGTTTGAGGGGAAGTCAAAATGAAACTTTCAGTTTACAAGTTTAGACCCTTTTCCCTCCTCCCAGTACACGATTTTCCTTGCTAGGAATAAGATGAAAGACATTCCGGCTCAGGTTTCTTTCATTAAGCCGAAATAATTTGGGTCAACATCCCGCAAATTGTGAAATCTTATCTTTGCATGGACTATGCCGAAATAACGGGCAAATCAGAAGACTGGGCGGCGTGTTGATACAGCGTGTAGAGGAGCCAGGCTTCTAATATCCTATTCCAATGGAGCTGCACAACTTGGGGTTTAGGAAGGTAAAAGAGTCCTCCTCCGGCAACGTTTCAAACGCGCACCTGAAGCCAGCTTCTCCTAATTCATGAGAGATGTTTCAGTAATGTAAAATGAACCTTTTTCATTAAGATGCCATGTCCCTTCTCTTTCCTCTCTGACATTTTATCGCGTTCGTACTCTTCTTTCAAGTTGCACTTTAGTTTCAGTTTGTCACTATCTGTTTGGCTTTTGACTATCAGTCCCTGCAGCATCGACGTGTGCATTCTCAACTTTGTTCTCCCCTTTATTACTTCTTGTTTTTGTTGTTGTTGCCCATTTCTTATGTGGATTTTCTTACTGTAAACTTCTTGTGTTCATTCATTAAAATGGATGATGTTAAAGTTGATATTTTGTTTTTGTATATGGAACAAAAATTCTAGGCACTGTATGATAGTTCTTTTCTTGTTTCTCCTTTGTCTAATTTGTTAAAAGTAATTTTGTATTTTC
>BEXV01000225.1:125640-157160 GCA_003118195.1 Hemicentrotus pulcherrimus | reverse complement strand
AGAGCAACGTCGATCTGGCGCTGCTCAGTGGCTGCCGGGCTCACGATCAATTGGGCAAAAAGAATTTCCGTTTCGGTTTAATAAAATTTGGAGTGGACAATTAGATTATTATTATTATTATTATATATACATTTAAATTTCTATATCTTTATCTTTATCTTATTTCTCTTATTTATGTTACCTTTTTTTTTCTTTGACAACACTTTTTCATCATTTCTTTTCTTTTCTTTTCCTTGTTCATTCCTTTTATTTTCTCCAGCTCCTTGTGGTTGTCGGGAAAACTGAAAACACATTCTAAGAAAATGAAAGTTTGATTTGAGAAGGGCTTTTTTTTTGTTTTTCTTTGTTTTTCTCATCTATTCTTTGCTTGTTCGTTCATCCTTTTCCAAACTGCTGCACATCACTCTCCTTTTCTCTTTTAACTCATTTTGACAGCAATAAAAATTAATTTGACAGGGACTTTTAATTTCCTTTTTATTAATTCCCTATTTTTTATCGTTATCTGCCTTTTCTATTTCTGTATCTTTTTCTTTTATTTTTATCATTCTATTTTTTTCTATTAATTTCTTTCCAGAATGCATGTTTCTTGGCTTTAACAGTAGCAATTTGTGAGTGGCAACACTGACCCACCCCGCTGACAAGTGTAGTGTCTCTTTAACTCATTTTGAGAGCATGAAAGTTTGATTTGAGAGGGGTTCTCGATTGCCATTCTCACCTGGCCACTCTCTCTGACCTTTACTCATGGCCAGTACGGAGTAATACCCAACGCAAACAAGCCCAGCCAGCTTGTATCCCCCTGCTCTCACTATTAACACCAGCGCTAAAACCGGCGCTCGCCAAATTTGGAATTTGATACAAACCAATTCGATATTAGCACGGTACAGGGAGATATAGATCAGGGGGAGGATTTTTTTCAAGGGGGTTGGGGATGGAGAGGATTGTGTGGTTTCCAGTGTGGAAGTCATTGGATGATGGTTTATGCTCGAGTGAATTTGGGCCGTCCGAGCTGTGAAGTGGCGTGCACAAATGCCCCATGCATTAGAGGGCTGATGTGAAATGGGGTTTTGAGTTGCATTGATCCATTATAATTTGAAACATGACCAAGTTGAGTGTGAATGGCAAATTCCATCAATGGCTCTTAATGTGTGTGATCTGTCTTTGCCTTCCAAATAGGGTTGCATGGTTAAGGGTTTCCTTCAGAATTATTATTGGAAAAATAAAACGAATTGGAACAATTCATCCTCATGCTCAAATACCTCCAATGAACCTGGAATACAAGCACCTTGAAAATGTATCATCCCATGCACAGCAGGCAGTGCAGTGTTATAAGTGTACTTTCATCACTGATTAGCTAGAGCTCCAGTGAGGGTTTTTAAACTCCAAGCCGCAAGAGAATTTGCTTTGGGGTTATTTTCCTGATAAATCAGTACTACGTCGTCAACTGCGAACCCCCTGATTGAGCCCTAAATCTGATATTTTCCCCCCGAAAGAATGCCAGGCATTTAAGCTATTTCAGTCATTCCAGCCTGATAGCACCACGGAAATTGAAAGACGTAAAGCCTAGTTGTTGGCCATATTTCTGGTTAGAGTTGCCTAGTTTTTTGTATTGAGTAAAGAGTTATGGATATATTGGAGAAATGAGATGGAAAATCTCAGCTACCTAAGAGAAACCTTTTCAGAAACTATTCTCCAATGCCTGGAATACTTCAAATTCCATCTCCATTTTATTTTTTATTTATTTCTATGCTCTCTTGTGCCCTTACATTCCGGGGAGCACTTTATTTCAACAAGGCACAAATTGAGGGAGTAAATTTTGGCGAATGTCAGGCACGCACGCCAGAGAATTACAAGAGAATTTGTGACCATGTAAGTGTAAAGATCATTTGAAATACGCCTGGTCCTGGAAAAATCTATGCCGCCGCAATTCCCCCGTGGTGATCCAGTGACAAAAATAACGTGATTGAAATTATTGTGTATGCATGCTAGCGTAATTAAGTTGCAGCAGTTCATAGTGTATACCCTCTACCCCTGGATTGCACATATAGATTACACCGTGCCGAAAAAGTCACTAAATAGTCGCCTGCCCCTTCGGGGGGCCCCTTGATAATACCAGTTTGATGATATTAAAATTCCTCGCGGATTATAATTCTTTAAAAAATGCAATTTTAAGATGATTGCATTTTAAATGATCTCCGGGTTTCACGGGAAGTTGCTTTCCAAGTGCTCTTGAGATGGCTGCCAAATTCTGTGCATGCCTGAGAGCACTGAGCATTTATTGATGCTTAGAACGTCACAACACTAGCTCGCTCTCTATCTCGCCTTTTCCCGACTCATTATTGTACCTTTTTCTTGGCCTAGATATAGAACGTCTGAAGTACAAATTTGATTTTCAGATTATGCGGTTTTAGATGATGATTTTCATGGGATGTTTAACTTAGTTTTTGTTATGCATGAGAATACTTGATTAATCAGGGATCTAGCCTTTTTATCTTTTGGCGTTGCTACATGTTCCGGTATTAGATGTAGCTTTTATTATTTAACACACCCAAACGAAAAATTGAATTCTAATATGAATTCCCTATGGAAAAAAAATTACATTCAATTTTTGTGTAAAACACAACAACAAAAAAAGAGTTACATATGTACCTACTGTACATTTATATTACATGTTATGAGATATGACAATTGCAAAATTGGGAAGAGTCCTTTTTACATGTACATTCCATGTAAGTAAGGTACATTTGTAAGTGCATTTACTAACTTTATGTTCATTAAAATACAGGAATACAAAAAAAGAGGCAATTAAAAAAAATATTAACCGTCAAATCAGACATATACCGACCAAATTGCAGCAAGTTTCTTTCTTATTTTTTCTCTCTCTCTCTCTTTCTCTCTATTTATCTGCTTATTAATCACAATCACGTATTACCACCATATTATAGAGAACATTATAGAAAACATGCCAAATTAGAAGAAGAGAAAGAAAAGTTTTTTTAATTATTTGCAATTTATTTCAGTAATTCATCATTTTACAACTTAACAGAAGAATTATTCTATACAATCAATGATAGAATAAAACAAACTCTTAATATTCATTTGCTCTCCACTTTTCTTCAGTATTCAACAATTGCATTTTTCATATTTGTATTGTTAGAACTGTATAGGAAATATATGCATTCTACTTTCTGCATGAATATACAATATATGTTTTCACAAGAAATCAACATTATCATGATAAATGTACATTTGTGAATGGGGTAGTTATCCCTTGCCAGACTGATGAGCATAGTGTAATGTAAATTCTATTATTCAATTGATGACTATTTACTCCCCATGTTGACTTTGATGCATTACGCTATATCCACCCTATAATTAATTGGAATCCCCCAAGTCTGCACATTCCCATTTTTCTGAGCCTCTTTTTTTTCTTTACTTTTTTTTTACCTTGATGGGACAGTGCCTGTATAATGTAGTATGACGCTGTGTAAAATTTTATCAAAACAATAAATGTCTATTTTTCATTACATGTAGGATAAACAGTGCTCGGTCAACCTTTAAGATAATACAGGGCTATTTTGCCACAGCCCTCTAATTGAATTTGCCCTCTTTTATTACCTCCTGCGTAATTACATTTGTAAAGTAAAACAATTGCGACTAAATTACGGGGCAAAATAAAAACATCCAAAGACAAGCAATCAATTTCAATTGTGCCCCTCTCAATTCAATAAGGGAAGCTAAACTACTTGTCTCTTTCAATGATCAGTAAATGGAGAGGGAGGAAGAAAAAAAAAAAAGGGAGAGAAAAAAAAATTAATCGTTGAAGGTTTCGTAAATGTTTGTGTTTCTTCTCGATGTGATAGTTCTCTGGATCCGTTCAGCTCAAGCTGCAGCGTTGGCACTTACGACATTCCACCGCATCGCGCGTTATACCACCGCAAAGGAGACCATCCAATTTAATTCCCCCACATTGCAAAAATAAATCCAAATATTTAATATAGGCAGCCCGGAGCCAAATTTTGCCATTTTCATTTATCAAACCAAATTTTGCTCCTTCAATCTTGCAGGTTTGACAGCCCTATTCTTACGCCGAGCCTTTTAGGGTAATTAGATTATCGGGCTTAAGGACAGTGTCTTGGATAGATGGCTATAGCCGTCCCAGGCATCATGTACATCCTAACTTTGACTTTCTAAGGATATCCAGTTTCTCTTAGAGGAGGGAGCAAGAAAATTAATTAGCTCCTCTCATTCTGGAGTACAAGAATATAAAGATATAGGTCATTCATACACTGTAATGACTGTACTTGTATTTTAAGGATGTTCAGATTCATGTCTTGCATTTTTCCTGGAGTAGGGTAGTTTAATGTTAACTGTTAGACCAATCTGTCTTTCGTGTAAAAGATGAATGAAAGCAGTTGGAGAGACTGAATGTCATTTCTTTGTCTTCTTTTTTCATTTTTTCTTCATTTTTCCCCTCTTTTTTTCTTGGGTAGGGGGTGGGGGTTGCTAGTTATAGTTATGATATAAATATGATGAGAACATAAATGGTGATTACACAAGTATTGAGTTTTTCTTTTTGATTATGTGGTTTGTGATATTGATGATGAAATTGATAATGATGATGATGATGATGATGATGATGATGATGATGATGATGATGATGAACTTCTAACAAAACTGTAAAGTTTGATGAGGTCAACTTGATGAAATGCTTCCAAGATAATGATACCAAATTGGTTAAAGTTGGGAAGATTGAAAATGCATGGACATTTATTGATATGGTTACATAAGCAAAATAAATTGTATGTCTCTTTATGTACATAATATAATATACTCATGAATACAAAGCATAATCTAAAATTTTACCTTTGGGCTTGGATTAAATATTGTTTAAATTATGGAGAGGAAATCAATTTTTTTCCTAGATGTAATAAGTTACACATTGGCCTAGCAGCACAAAACCAAAAGGAATTTAGTTTAAAACCAGATATTTTTGTAATGCCATACTGCTACCTAGCAGTTGTTTTTACATACTCTTTCTACATGTATCACTTGCAGGATGTTATTGTTTTAATAAGTACTTTTAATCAAATTGTCTAGGTTCATTTAATGCAATAAAATACATACTTTACAACCAACCCCTACATTTGATCCCTTTTTATCATGTACAGGACACATCTTAGAGTTACAGAGACGCCATGCAGAGAAGAAGAGGGCTCTGGCCCGCCAGCACTACCAGCAACAGACCCAGAGGATTGCCTCTCAGGGTGCAGACAGGACAGAAGCAGAGGATGAGAAGGTCCTGGGTTCAGACCCCAGGTCATCAGCATTTATGAAGCTTTCATCGGAGGGTGGAACCGAACCTAAGGTAGACATTTGGTGATGGGACTTTTGATTAATACTATGGATGCAAGAACAATGTTGCTTTGGGATTAGGTGTTGATACACTTGTCAAAAAGAAAATAATGTTTTTTGCTTAAGCAGTGATTCTTCTTGCCAAGACGTTTTTTTTTTGGGGGGGGGGGCCTTCAATGTTTTTGCCCAAATGATTCTTTCTCTTACCCAATCAATAATTTTTCAATTTTCCCAATTATTTTAATAGATCTGTATTGGTTGAATACTTTACCAATTGTTTACCAATTAATTGTCCATATTTTTATATTTGAATTGGCCTGGAGCTTTGAGAAGTGGAAATGTTACTTGTAGTCTCTTGTAGACAGGAATATATGTGGTATGGAATATGCTTTATCCATCATTACTTAAAAATAGATATATGTTGTTAAACTCATTTAGCTTGGGCCTTTCTAAAATTCTTATGTAAACTTTTCTCAGGAGAATGTATATTCAGAAATATAGTACTGTTGTTGATTGTTTACTCTTCAAACTTGGCAAACCTAAGCTATCAATTTCTCTCTTCTATTTAACAGGACCCATCCATAGTGAAGGAGTCAGATCATCAAAGGGTAGCACCCAGTCATGCTGTCCTTCAGCAACTTGCAGCCCTCCATCAGCAGCTACGTGCCGAAGAATCCGCCCTGGCCAATAATAATGGCACCGCGCCTGGCCACGACCTGTCTGATGCGCCCAATCAAGGTCAGGACCAACACCGTCACCACCACCGGCATCATCCATTGGGGAGGGGTGGTGATGACCGCGCCCGTCAGAACAGCCCCTCTCAGCAGCATGCAGGGTTGAGAGAGCATATGGAGTCTCTGAGGGAAGCTGCAGCGGCAGAAGGAGGCATGTCGGAGCTATGTGCCCCTCCATACCCAGGAGTCTTGGCCGCCCATCTAGAGGGCAAGGTATGCACTAGCCCCCTCTACATATCTGCTATTGTCTTGTGGCATTGATTTCAAATTCTCAGATAGGGAAATTTGTCAAAAATGCGCCCATCAAAATATTTAGCCAGGCAATTTTTTTCTCTATTGCCTGCATTAGGTGGCATACATGTTGGGGTCTGAAGCAAATTATGTGCCAGCAGTTTGGACGCATCAAAGATCAAGAATACTAACATGCAGTATTTGATGAATGAATTTTAATATTTTTTCTATGGCAAAAGAAGGTTATGTATCAATATATTGTACAAATAATTTCTTTCTTCTTTTCACATGAAAATTTAAGTGTGAGGTCACAGCTCTTGAATATAATCAGTTTGTCATCAATTTAGTAATATGACGTTGTCTTTAGAAAACATCATTATGATTCAACACAGACTTTATTCATCCCTTGCCAAATTGTTACTTTTCTGATAGCCATTCAATGAGAAATCTTTAAATCAGTGATGATATTTTGATAGGTTCTATTTTTCAATCCACTTTAATATGCCAGATAAACCCAGATAATAAAAAGGATTATGGCTCATTTTTACTTTGTTGTTGTTGTTTCTCTTGAAAAGATGACAAATTCAAGGATGGCGACAGGTAAAACTGTAAAGCAGTTGATAGAGGAACAGGAGTTTATGAGGAATCTCATGGAGTTAGGAGACCGACCTGAAGCCAAAAGGTTTTCCAAGTATGACTACTTCATCCAGAAACTAGAAGCAGGTAAAGAAGGCACTTTATCTACATGTATCTCTCTCTTGACCCATGTGATGTTATTAATCAGTAAAAGCGAGAATAACAGTTTTGAGGCCTTTGCTGGACTTCTGGCACTACCACCTGTCTTTCTTTTCAGAAACTAGAAGCAGGTAAAGAAGGCACTTTATCTACATGTATCTCTCTCTTGACCCATGTGATGTTATTAATCAGTAAAAGCGAGAATAACAGTTTTGAGGCCTTTGCTGGACTTCTGGCACTACCACCTGTCTTTCTTTTCCCCAGGATTTCACTGGTTTATATTACATGGAATAAGTTTAGAAGAACCTCAAGACATTTGAGATTTAGGTTAAAAGTAACATGTATGGGATGTTTTTTATAAAAGAGTTGGACAGGGTAATTTCTTTTTCAATCATTGGATTATTTCATGTGTGTCACGCCACCTTGATAATCAGACTTTCAGAATATAAAAAGAGATGTTGGAACAGATTTAAGGAGCTGAAATGTGATATGTGGTTGATCTTAGCACTAAACTGTGTATATTCATGTCTGATTTTTTTTTTTTACAGGTGAAAGTATATCCAAAGATGTACCCAACCTGCGGGTGTCCAAGTACGACAGCTACATCCGCAAGTTAAAGGCAGGCCAGTCCATCAACAAAATCATTGGCCGCAAGGTGAGTGCTTCCCAGCGTATCAGAGACATCATCAGCCAACAGATTCAGCTGAAGCAGGGAGGAGGCAGTGGCCATGAGGGCGAACCTGGCTCCAAGGAGGGGGTAGATGCAGAAGCCATAGAGGCCGCCATCCTGGAAAGTGAGGGGTTGGCGCAGAGGGAGTTTGCTGCTGCTGCTTCTGCTGCTGCTGCTGCCGCCGCCGCTGCAGCTTCCGCTTCAGATCCCCAGCTCCACCTGGATCCCCAACGGAGCTCCAACTACGAGTACTTCATGTCGAAGTTCAACAAAGGGGAGGCCGTACCCCGGTATTCTCTAGGAGACGGAATCGCGTCAACGTCCTCCAACTCTAGCACATCGGCCATCAGTCCGCCTCCAGGTGTGGACGACTCGTCTATCGACGATGCCAGGATGGAGAAACGGGATGACTTTGCCGGGATGGACGATTACAACGTGTCGTATGAACCCAGAGACAACATCCTCAAGAAATGCCTCCTGGAGACCGGGAGGAGTGATCTGGATTCAGAGGAGGGCAGTGAGAAGGGGATCAAGTCAGGCACTCTGTCCACATCATCTAGTCCAGGACTGGAAGGTGGTGCTTTCAATCGATACATAGCCAGGTATGACATAGCCAGGTATGACAAGATCTTTATGGCATGATTAAAGTAGATCTACAGGTAGAATAGATGATTGATTACCTCAATGAAGATCCAACATCTGACATATACCATAGAAATATAATTTTAACAATATGAGTAGTAGTAAAATATTTTTTGCTAGGTTATGGCAGTTGGTCTTTCTCTTTTGCCAGAAAGAGGAAAAACACAGTAATGAAGTTATAAATCTTTTACATTTGAGGAAACAATTTTAACATTTGAAGACTGGGTATTAGGCAGTTGATAATTTTCATATGTGGCCTAAAATCATAATAGGAAGGGAAGTTTAAAATCTAATGGTAACATAAAACTGACAGATTAAAAAGTATTAAATGGTGTTCTCCTTGTCAGTCAAGTTTCTGCCTTTACAAAGTCCATCAAGTCGGCCTTGCAGTCACGGAAAATGAAGAATTGTTCACTTCAGTGATGAAATGTTTCTCTTTGCCCATCTCCTCCACCCCTCTCCTTTTGCCCCTGTGCAGGTTCGGTGCATCTCAGGACTGCGGGCGCTGCTCCTACCAGTTTAAGGAACACTACCATTGCCTGGACAAAGATTGCAAGTTTGCTGTAAGTGTGAATGAGCCCCCCCCCCCTTCAGTATCTCTCATCTCCCCCTTCTATATCCCATTTATGTATCAACTTTATGAGGACAGAGTTTTTGCAAACCTTTTTAAGTACTTGCAAAAAACAAACACATTTTTCTTATGACAGAAAATTTGTAGAATGTGTCTTTTTAGTGTACCGTTCAAAATGGTTGAAGAGAGAGAAGCGTTTGAGTGCTGACTTATGCTTTGCAAAAGCTGAATATTTGTCACCTAGCAACCTTTCTGTCTCTGGACTTTGATGTTTTAATAGCTTTTGTTTCTAAAATATTTGCAGGATTACTGCAAAACGATTAAAATCAATAAGGAAATATGGCCTTGTCAGACCAAAGAGAGCTTATTAACTTCCATTCTTTAAGAAGAAGAGAATTTTTTGTTGTTGTCTGAATGAAATTGAAGTGGTTCAAATTCTGTTCTCAACCCCTCCCTCTCTCCTGTTCTTTAGGAATTGATTTGTGCTGCTTTCTAATCTAGCCTGACTGTTCTTTCATCCTAATTGACTGTGCTTTAGAAATCCTGCAATTATATTAATAAGATCAGATGTATAAAACCAAGTATACATCATGTATATCCGCATTAAGAATTCATAATGGGTTGCCTAGTAGAGGAATTTGACAGTTGATGCTCATAAGTCATGTATACACAGTTTGCATATGCCCTTCTTGTGTCTGATTACATGTATATCAGCTAATGGCACGCTAATACAATTATGTTTATTTTGAATTGGGTTAAATCAGGGGTAAAAGTTTATTCAGTTGGGCGTTGGTATTTATTGGGAAGAATCAATGTTAAATAGATTAACATATTCTGGGAGGTTTTCCTCTATTTTTTCTTCAACTAGTAATATTTTCTAACAACTTTTCTGACACATTAATATTTTCTCCTTCTATAATCAATAATATGAATAATCTTCCAATACTCACAGGGTTTTATAATGGACACTTATGAAATCACACTTTTTATTGTTAACATCCTATCTGAAAGGGACATAATACAATGTCTGCTTATTATATGTAGACTTGGGGGTTAATTACTTTCTAGTATCAGAAATTAAGCCTCTGTGTGAATATCACTTGGGATCTATCTATATGTTTCTTTCCTAATATTATGTATCTGTACCAAAAACATCCATGTGCATGATCTGTGCATATTAATAGGAGAACGTGAAATGTCTTTGAGAGAGAGAGATTGAGAGGAAGAGAGAGAGAGAGAGAAGTTAGACTTTGTTCCCTCTTTTTTAATTTTTTTTATTGAGTGATACTGTACCTGGAAGTGGTGATTTGGGCTCATACCGTCCAACTACTACATGTATGTCGTCATTACTTGACGACTTTCATAGGAATAATCGTTTTTTGATGGAGCAAACTTATTGTAGAGACCGTTCGTTTCCATACTCGTAATAATCCAACAGAGGTTCACCCGCAAGGAGGACGTAATACGTCACTACAACTGGCACAAACGCCGCGACAACTCCCTACAGCATGGGTTCATGCGCTTCAGCCCTTCGGACGATTGCCGGCCTTACTACCCCGGCTGTACTCTTAATATGAAGAACACACATTATCACTGTATGCAGGTAAACAAACACAAAAAATGGCTTGCCGTCTTGCTGAAAACTGGTGGAGCGTACCTGTAGTGCCGTGTTTTTGTTTTTATTTGGTTTGATTTCTTCTCTTTTATTTGTTTTTGCTTGATTGAATATTGCTTGTCTCATGTCCATTTCCTTCATTTCGATGTCCACTGCAACACGATGCACAAACAGAATACACCTCATGGCATGCTAGTCTACAGAAATCGTGCAGTGATTCTTTTTGTTTTTTAGTTCCATTGCTGTAATGTCATGTTTTTGTTTTGATCAGTCATACCTTAGAAAATGATTGTCTGCGTTTGTATTTTTCTATTCTTTGGGTTTTTTGTTTGAAATAAAGTTTACTTGGTGGCATGTGGCTGGATTCCATTGTAGTGCAGTGATTTCATTCTTTGTTGTGAGTGGTGGTCGTATGATGTAAACAAGTTGCATGCTGATCTCAGGTGTAAATTTTTACAAACCGTTTTTTTCTCTATAGTATTCCCTCCCAGTAGTTCTTGACCCTTCAACCCCCCCCCCCCTTCCTCCCCAACCCTCCCCTCCCTCCCTTCTTACTAGAAAATTCAATCTTATTCCCAAGGTCTGATATGTAAACCTATCAAATTGAGACATTTTATGCTTTATTCCATTGGTAATATTTTGATGGTTGCTCTTTTATCTTGGGACTTTTTCAGACCTCTTTATAGACCAAAAATTGCCCTCAGCCCCTCATCTTATTTCTATCTGACCCTCCCCCCCCCCAAGTTTGCCCAAATGCCCACGTCAGGCATTCTTGGCCGCTTTCTTTCCCTCTGAGACAAAATTGGAGGGAAAATACCCCCCCCCCCCCAAAAAAAAAAAAAAAAAAAAAAAAAATGAAATCTTATGCTAATTAGAAGGCCAAAACAGCTTTTTGTGAAACAATGTGATTTATGTTAAAAATTAAATGGACTTTAAATGGACTCGTTTCATATACACAGTACATGTATAACCCGTTTGTGATTCCCAAAACACAGCTGTGACCCTCTTAGTGAAGAATCACTGATGTACTTTGTAATAGAGCCGTATAGCCTCCCAGTAACATTAGACTGTCAACCAATTCACCTTGTGATTTAGATCAAACAGATTCCACATTTAGAGAGAAAAGAGATATAGATTTAACACATCAATCACTATACATATTGGTAATCAATTTTAGTGTCATTATTGCATTATCTATTGATCTAGAATGTTATCAATTTAACTCATATACAATATAAGCTGGAATAGAAAAGATGCTCAAAATGTATTCCTGTAAGAGTTCATGATGCGGTTCATAAATTAGAACATTTATAGGATACTAAAGAATTCAGCCTCTAAATTGGCAACACAAAGTTTGGTTGCAATAAGTAATTTATATTTGTACAGGTTAATGGTACATTTAATACATCTCTCTTCAGATATTTATTTTAAACAAAAGATAATTTTAACTGATGACAATTTGATGATATGTATATTCAGACCTGTTTGAAAATCATGTTCCTGTATGAGTTATATATGAGTGAGGTTGAGAATAAAACGTTATGTCAGAACAAGTTTTGATTCCCCCCCCCCCTGTTTTTAAACAAGTTAATTTACTGTGTTTGTTTATATTCTTGCTTGTGTTACACTGCAACATACATGCAAATGTTTATTTTCATTATAGTAACCTTTTTGAAAGAAAAAAACTTCATCATAAATTTTCTGTAGAGATATAAGTGCCTCTTTTTATTTCCAAATTTGGTATTCATCCTCTTTAATTTTCCATTGTAAAGTAGGTAATAATGCCAGTCAAATATGTAGATTTAGTGCTCAACTTAAGTACACACTTGCATCTGCATGTACATATACATATTGGATATGCACCGTTTAGTACCGGTAATCAATTAAAATGCATGCTTCTCGTTCCATATACCGGTACATGTACATAAATGCACGCTGCATGAAATATACCAAACATTTTACTATAAATGCAAATTGAATGTTCCATTTAGGTCCAACTCCAAAAGGATGCCAAAGTACGGTTTCATCAATCAAGTCAACAATTTTACAAATTTAATGTCCAATAAAAAGTTAAATGTAAAGTTGTGAACTATGCTTAGTATGCGTAAAGAGCGCACATGTTTTATCTATTTTGTAAAAACGTGCTTATAACAACATTTAGTTTATTGCACTGTTTAAAGCAAGATGATCAAAAGGGCAGTATCAAGAAATAGTTGAATATACTTGTAATAATGTTTTATTTGCTGAAAGGCAATGTCATCCCTGAAATATATGTTTCCTCAGATTAACTGTATTTATCTCATGTACAACCAATTTGTATTTCTGAATATTCTATGTACAATGTATTTCACATTGTAAACAAATTAGTACTGTCTATCCCATGTTTGTATATTTGCTTCCAAAACTGAATAATTTAAAAAAAAAAACTTCTTTCATTTGTTTGGCTGGACAAACTCATATGCATGACTTCATGTAGATCTATGTTTACTTCTTTATTAGCTGCATGTACATTATCAATTTCCCCCCCCCCTTTTTTTTTTCCTTCTTCAATAGCTTGCAGAAACAAATTCAGTAGCCCCCCCCCCCAAAAAAAAAGCTATTTATATGTATGTAATGTATTGATAAGAGTGTCTGATTTATTGATACCAAATAGAATTGTATAGTTATAAGTTGTGATTTGCACATACATGTAGCTTAAGCAATCATTCATTTTCACTCATGCATCCATGTATGATTTGATCAAAGATGGATGTCTGAACTTGAATAATGTACTATATAGAAGATTCCAAGATTTTGAAAATTATACATCTATATGTAAATGTCATATGGCTAAAAATAAAATTAAACCAGAGCAAAATCTTTGGTGAAAACAGTTTTATTTTTTGGAGACTACATTTTACACATACATGAGATGATTAACGTGGTTTAACAAATTCTTAAGGTTTGTATCTACCGGTACTTTATAAAGGCAGTTGTACACTTTATATTCCTGCAAACACTTGATAAGAAAATTTTTTGATCACATGCACCATATTTTCAGGTACACCATGACATAAATTTTACTGTTAAGAGCTTGAAAAGTTATATAACTCTTTATAATGATGTGAGTCAATGCCCTTGTAAATTGGACTTTTGTTGTGACAGTGTAAAGACTTCAAGGACAAGTACCTTGGGCAAATACATTTTCTGACTATGAGTAACACAAGGGTCAAACATGGTTATCTCTCTACAGAACGGGTGCCACAAGGTGTACACTAGCACCTCTGATGTCCTCACCCACGAGAACTTCCACAAGAAGAACTTCACGCTCCTCAGCGACGGCTTCCAGCGGTTCCGCGCCACCGAGGACTGCGGGCTGCCCATGTGCAGCTTTTACGGGCAGAAGACAACCCACTTCCATTGCCGACGTCCGGGATGTGACTTCGTCTTCAAGAACAAATGCGACATCGAGAAGCACAAGACTTTTCACATGAAGGACGACATCTACAGGAAGGATGGCTTTAGGAAGTTCTCCAAACATGAGGTAAGCCATGGCTTGATAGATTACTATTAAACAGGGTGAATGGCATTCCCTGGGCTATGTTACGTCGGAGGAATAGGGTGAGGGTTAGTCCTACAATTGGGTTTTAGATGAGGTTTGGTGATAGGTTTAGTGTTTTGGTCCAGGGTTGAAGTTAAAAATTCAGGTAGTGTAGGGTGACCAAGGATTTTTTATTCAGTTATGATGGCTCTAATGGTACTACAAAAGGATTAGTATGAGAAATAACTTGCATTCTTGTTCTTTGCATACAGGCCTGCAAGTTTGACGGTTGTCGTTACTCCAATACTCTCAACCATTTCCACTGCATACGCAATGGCTGCAACTTTACCTTCACGGCCGCAAATCAGATGCACTCTCATAAGCGCAAGCACGAAAGGCGCCATCGCATGATGGAGTACGAGACGGGGCGTCACTTCATGCGCTCCATCCGTCCGAAGATGAAGCTGCCTCTCCCTCGCGTCAACCCAACTTACCGCAGTCTTCATGGCAGCAACAGCTCTCAGATGGCAATGGGAGAGAAAAGCCTGATCATGCCTCCTTGCCCTGCGATCATCTTCAAGTCCGATCCCGGTGCCGCATCGATAGCTGAGCGCGCAGCCCTCGCTGGTCAGTCCGCCGCACTTGGAGCCTGCCAGACGTCACCTCTAGCTGGCCAGATGATGGCGCTACCCAACCACTCTGCGTCACGCCCCGACGTCCAAGCCATCCAGTCATCCGTCATCACCTCAGCCCCATCTTCCTCAGGAAACCCCAGCTCCTCCCTGGAGTCGTCATCATCGTCAAATCATGGTGCGTTCGACCCGGTGCGGTCCTACCATCAAGACGCCCAACGGGCCACGCCTGATTCCCTCTCTGCAACATCGGTCATCACCAATACAATCGCTGCTGCTGCCAACACGGTAGAGGGACACCATTCTTCGGATGAGAGTGGAGATGAGAGACCCATGGATCTTCAGATGTATGACAAATACCGCTACCAGCAGCATGCAGCAGAGCTTGACTCTAATGATGAGGAAAGGCCTACAGACCTTAGCATGCCCGACAAATCATATTCACAGGTAAGGAGGAGCATTCATTAATAGTACTGGATACAAAGATCTCTGAACATGGTGCTATAACATTTTTTAAAAGACAATTGATTGTATCTCCCCCAAATTAATCATATGTCCTTAGAATTAATTGTCTCATTCAGTCAATTTTGAATTAAATACAATGAATAATAACATATTTCATAGTCAGTTTTGTTTGAACTCTCAGAAATGACTAACCAACTCATTAAAAATTCTTGTGTAAAGGTGGAGAGAATGGAAGATGATGAAGAGGATGACGAGCTACCCTCCGGCTTTGCTAAGATAGCCGAGATGGACAACAACAAGAGCAAAGAGGGAGAGGACCTCAACGACTCCCTCAACCTTCCCAT
The DNA here is from genome assembly GCA_003118195.1 of Hemicentrotus pulcherrimus. NCBI lineage: Eukaryota > Metazoa > Echinodermata > Echinoidea > Camarodonta > Strongylocentrotidae > Hemicentrotus > Hemicentrotus pulcherrimus. The sequence goes on along the minus strand of BEXV01000225.1, from coordinate 141,649 downwards.
CGCCTCCTTCATCTCGCCCCCATGCCAGATGGCAGAGATGGCGAAGGGGGAGGAAGAGGGTGAGAGATCGGAGAGGGAAGAAGAGCCCCGGGTCAGCCCTATCACTATCAAGAAGGAGCCAAGGGATGGAGAGATGAGGCAGGACCAAGAGGCATGGCAAAAGTACTTCAGAAGGTTGGTTGATAGTGTGGGAAATGCACTTACAAAACTGTGAAAGTAAATACTACATTGACTGTCATCAGACTATAACAACAATTACTTGTATTTAGAACATTGTAATCACAAGTTTCTTACATTTATACCTTTTAAGTATACATGCACATCTTCCTGTTTAGACAATTGCTATTTTGTGCATGTTGCAATCCTATAATCTTGGTTTTCACATTTTCTGCCCAACTTTTTTTTTTTTTAAACATTCACTGTTAACAAATATATTAAAAATATTGTAATAGGTAGTTTGATCATCTTGACATCATTAGTTGGCCATAAGTACATTAGTTAGTGTTGATATGGTCATAATGAAATTACAAGAATAAAAAAAAATATTTTATCATCTCTTGATCCAACTAAGATGTATGTATTTTCACTTTTTCCAATCTAGGTACACTGCCAACGACCACTGTCACTCTGCCTGTGAGCTGCTGTACAAGGGTCACTATCACTGCGTAGTGGACGGATGCGGGGAGTACTTCAGGTCAAAAGAGGGCGTCAACAAGCACACAAGGTATGTATCAATGTAGCAATAAAAGAAAAATATTGCTGTTGCCACTTTGAAGATTAACGTGTGATCAATTTATCCCTGAAAATAAATACTGTTCCGAAAGGTTAACTCTTTGTTCACCATGGATCAAAAACTTGGGTTACTTCATTGTTTATATATCATATATATACACACTGTGTGTGACAAAAGCTGACCGTGGCAAACCACTGTCTGTTTTGTTGGTTGACAGAAGCAAGAATAGGGTTAAGCATGAGTGCATGTTAAACCCATGCAGTGTGAAGTTTCTTAATTCCCCCTGCTAATCGAGAAGAAATCAGGGTGACATCATAATAACCCAGTAAACAACCAATATTACAACACACGAAAAGCGTTACCCATCAGTGTTTCAAGAAACAGTTCTACCTGCAAAGAAGTAGAAGTAGTTGTAGTAGAAGCATCATGAAAGCAGTTTTAGTAGCAGTAACAATATACAGCTAACAACTAAATTCTTCATACCCTTAAAGATAAAGACCAGTTATGGTCATGCGATTGCATTGTGAAAGATACGGTGTAGAATCGATCCGAAAAGGTTGATCATCTAGCATATAAGTATTGGTGTGTACGGCAAGGTTCTGGAATCATCAAAATGATAAGAAATTTGACCCAGTCTTCGTAAAGTTACAAGCACTTTTCACAGAAAGATGTATATGAGACTATGCACACTTGCGCGACACATGCGTTATATCTCTCACACATCTTTAGATAAACTAATTTTCCAAATATATTAATAAGTAGCAGTGTCCCGGCAAAATTTTTATCATCATGTATTGGTCAAAACATATTCTTTCACATGATTGGTAATAAAAGCTTCCATTTCATTATTTGGAATTGGGGCGTTTCCAATACTGGTCTTTACCTTTAACAAATTCTGTAATTTTTTAAGTTTGTGAAAGGTTGATTTGACCTGATTTATGTTTCTTAATAATGGGACATATTAAAGCATACGTCTAAAAGTATTCAACAGAAGCCCTAATTCAACTAGTCCGCCTTTCATTTTTGAGTTACAAAAAAACAACAAAAACATTAAAATAACAAGGGGTATGAATGATTCATGAGTTAACTGTACAATGAATAAAGTAAAAGTGACTATTCTTCTATAATGAATGTTGAAAGGCAATGCATGATCTGTTTAGTCATTCAGTTTCAATAATCCATCACATCACGATGTAACTTTTGACGACAGGTATCATCTGATGAGCGACGAGGCTGAAGAACTTGACTTTCATTACTACCAGCATGGCCAAACGTGTGAGAATACCTTCAAGGGTTGTCCATTCAGCCCACTGGCACACTACCACTGTATGTGGGTAAGTCACTGCTTCAGCTCCATTCAACTTTGTTCAATTCCATTCTATGCAGTCAGTTAGTTCTTGGAGCAACTTTAGATTGCCCAACCACAAGAATTGACCAGACGTTCGTGGATTAACCAATGCTTCACCAATGAAGCTTAATCTAAAGACTCCTGTTTCTTGGTAACACTTACCCAAATCCTAACCCTAAATCTTACCCTGCCCCTAACTCTTATCCTAGGTGTTGGATGTTCATGTACATAAACTATTCAATTTAGTTAGATTCTCTTCATTTTAGTTCAAATTATTCCATTTAATTTCAAATACTTTTTTTTCCTTGTGCTTTAAGTTCAATTCAATCTAATTCCAAGTTCAATTCAGTTTACCCTTTTTTCCGTCAATACACTTCAAGTCAATTTAATACAGTAAATTCATCTTGGTCAAGTCTATTCAATGCAATTAAATTTAAGCTAGATCAAATCAGTTCAGTTGTATTTCATTTACTACAATCAAGTCATGATCACTGTAATCAAATTAAATTGATTTAATTCATATCAATACCTTAAGACTTACATCAATTCAATTCAAGTGTAATCAAGTCATTCAGTCTAATCCAGTTCAAATCAATTCCGTGTAGTTGAGTCAAAGTCATTCCAATTGAAGTTAGTGCTATCCAACATACTTTTACTATGCTGCAATGCATTGCATTAGAAGAGACGGAATGGTATACAAAGTGCAAGATCACAACTTTAAATTTGTTTTTTTATTAAATCAATTAAATCAATAATCTTATTCTCCTCCTGTGCAGAGCTTGAAACCAGGAAGCTACTGTGGTGAGGTGGTCCATACAGGCAGCAGCTTGATGAAGCCTCACTACGAGAAGCATCATCAGAATCCAGAGCTTGAATCCATCCGACATAGTGACACCGATAAGCCTGCATTCGTTGGTGCACCCATCGACCAGACTCAACCCAAAGTGGTACTCAAGGACCAAACGGTGAGTTCGGTCATGACATTCTTATAATTGGAACCCTTTTAAACTAATTTTTGTTCGGTTGTTTCATGGTAAATGTAGTCATAAGATAATTATACACAAGTTTTTGTCCACTCTAACATTGGTCCTAGATCTGGGCCCCCTTTGCAAAAAACTTACCATTGATGGTAACTTTGCCATCAATGGCAACTACCATGTTAACAGAGCTCAACAGCTAATTAAAATCAAGGTTTCCATGGCAATGTCAGAGATGTCAGCAATAGGGATCCTTGCTCATGTCATAAATTTTCAACACTGCAATGCCAAATATGCCAAATGTAAGCATCACATACAATTTTTTCGTGAACCTTTTATTATAAAGTAGAAAACTGTGTTTAGGTTCAATTGTTCACATCCAAGCATCAGCTCCATACAGGTAATTGTGTTTGTGGTACACTGAAACTCTACTGCCTCTTTGAATGACGGCGATTGTTGTCTTTGATGTTGCAGATGAAGTGGTTCACCGCACCTCCCCCTGCCCAAGCCAATGATAATGGCTACTGCAAGATGGACCCAGGGAAGTGCTCCAAAACAGAATGTCCTCTGGTCGGTCAGAAGCACTTTCACTGCACCAGATCAGAATGCAACTTCGCCACAGAAAGCCCTGACATGCTGCACGACCACAAGAGCAACGAGAAGCTCATCTTCGACAGCTTCCGCCAGTTCAGCCGCAAGTTGGACTGCCGGCGTCCAGGCTGCAAGTACAACCTGCTGCACAAGCACTACCATTGCATGCACCAGGGATGTCAGTTCTCCTTCCTTCAGGTGAGCATTGGCTTTTTGACCCTGGTCAAGCAGGCTAAACTGACACCAGACCCACACTGGATAGAGTAAAATATTATACTCCCTTGAATGGCCAAGATGTTGTTGATTTTCTTTGTCATTTTAGAGACATTTTGGAGTCAGTTGGGAGTCAGTTTGGCAGTATGACAGTCATAAGACTTCAGGCTTTTGTTCTTAAATAGTTGGATGACGTAACGCCACTAAAGTCGTTCCCATTTTCTTATGCCTCCGCTACAAAGTAGCCGGAGGCATTATGTTTTCTGGTTGTCCGTCCGTCGGTCCGTCCGTACGTCCCGTTCTCGTGATCTGGTTATCTCAAAAACATATTAATGGATTCCCTCCAAACTTGGATCATGTGTGTATCTAACAGAGCCAATGAACTGATTAGATTTTGGGGTCACAAGGTCGAAGGTCAAAGGTCACAGGGCTCATTATGTATACAAAAATAGCTCGTGATCGCGTTATCTCAAGAACCGATCGATGGATTCCTGCCAAACTTTAGTCATGTATGTATCTAACAGAGCCAATGAACTGATTAGATTTTGGGGTTACGAGGTCGAAGGTCAAAGGTCACAGGGCTCGTTATGTATACACAAACAGCTTGTGATCGCATTATCTCAAGAACCGATCGATGGATTCCTGCCAAACTTGGGTCATTTATGTATCTAACAGAGCCAATGAACTGATTAGACTTTGGGGTCACAAGGTCGAAGGTCAAAGGTCACAGGGCTTGTCATGTATACACAAATAGCTTGTGATCGCGTTATCTCAAGAACCGATCGATGGATTCCTGCCAAACTTTGGTCATGTATGTATCTTGCAGAGGATTGTAAAATTGCTCTATGGCGGAGGCATCATTTTTGACTGCACGCAGTCAAAATTCCATCTAGTTTTCTTCTTTGCTATGATTAATTCTGAATTCTAAAGAAGAATTTCTTTTACCGTAATTAGCGTTGTATTAACCGCCCTCGTGTATTAACCGCACCCCTCTTTTTCGGCCTTAAAAAAAGAACAAAAAAACATTTAGATTGGCATCCTAAGCCAGCGCCTTAGACCGTGCGGCCTTCGCGCACCGATGCCATACCCAGCAGTTTTTTGTGATGTATACATTGAAATGGATTCAAATGGCGACTTCACGTGCTGGATCCTTCGCGGCAGGTCGTTAAATGGCCATTTTTTTACTTTTGCAATGTTTTGGCACTAACTTAGATCAAGATCTATCAGCATATGTTGTTTTTGGAAAATTATTTTCGTCTTCATGTCAACTATGCAAGATAAAATTGTTGGTAAAATGTGTGGAAATGTCCTGTACCATTCGTAGTCCCATATGTTCAAATTCGTGCTGGTTTTGACTTACTTTTTGTTTTGTTTTTGGGTGCAACGTGTATAAACCGCACCCCTGACTTTGACATTTTTTCGGAGGCAAAAAGGTGTGGTTTATACACCGTTTATAACGGTAATTTCTTCTGTGACAATGATAGATACTTTAATAGAGATTTTTTATATAGAATTATTAAACTATCATATTTCACATCATATTTCTAAGCTTACAGAGAAGTTATATATATGTCTGTCTCACCATACTGTCAATTTTGGTTGTGTTAACATGGAATATTCTTTCTCTCTCTCTCTCTCTCTCTCTCTTTCTAATATAATGATACAGATTCAACAGATGGAGTCTCATGGCCGTAAGCACATGCGCCGCATCTATGGCAAGTTCTTCAACCGCCCCAACAACAACTCCCCAACAGGACCGCAGCAACTAGTTCTCCCTATTGTACCTCTCAATAATCACTCCCCACCTGGCAACATGGGCTCACCCCCAGGGGCCCTCTCCTCTCCTCCAAGTCCCTTCCACATGCACCCCACCATGGTGTCCCTGGCAAGCTCTAGCCCTTTGCATCAGCTTGTCACTTCTTCAAGTCCCATTGCCATGATGTCCCATGCAATGCCCATCAACACGCCAGGCTCTCTCCAGAGCATGTTCCTGTCTCCACCCCCAAGCTCGATGCCATCTCTCCTAGCCGTGCCACATTCACTGTCAACACCCAATGGCTTGATCATGGGAGGGCCTTCCCCAAAGCCTTCACATCAGTTCCTTGTGCCCATCCCACCTCTGGATGCAGAAGACTCCGCTCCAAGCACGTCAAACCCGATGAACAATCCACCGACTGGACTTCAGGTGCTGCCTAACTTCCAGCTAGGTCGATGGAAGATTCGCCAGTCCTCGATCATCTCCCCTCCCAGGATTTCACCTCCCAATCCTCACAAGCGCCCTCTCACGCTGGTAGAGGAAGATCCTGGGGCGCCCTCTGGGTACAAACGCTACAAGAGAGGCCCCCTGGATTCTTCCATGCAAGAGCGATTTGAACGCTTCGAGCGCAACGTCCATTGCGGTGAGAACAACTGCCAGTTCGCCATGAACACAACTCACTACCACTGCCGCCACACTGGATGCAACTACAAGTTTGCCGGCAAGACCATGATGTACAAGCACGCCCAGCACCATGACCGTGTTGACAGCATCATCCAGGATGACTTCCAGCGCTTCAAGGCCTCGGTCAGTTGCGACCGCAGCGATTGCGAGTACACAGCTAAAAACACTCACTTCCACTGCTTACGTTGCCCTTTCATTTGTACCGACAGCGGCAAGGTGCCTATCCATCGTAAGCAACATGCCAAAACGGAAGCAGTGTCTGCCGCTGGCTTCAAGCAGTTCACTTCATCTGAGACGTGCATCTCTGCAGATTGCAAGTATTCTCAGAAGTACTCCCACTTCCACTGTCTTCGTCAGGGCTGCATGCAGGCTGTCATAGGCATGACACAGATGGACTCACACAGTCGCAAACATCGTCTCTGAAAAGAAAAATCTTCATACTTCCATCTCCCCGAGCGAGAGCTGCTGCTACTCCTTTTTGTTTTATTCAACAAGTGTAAGAAAGCAATACTTTGACGAGGTAACTATGTTTCAGTTGATGAACCAGTTTCGTACTGAATTGACATATGTATCTCTACAATATTTTGATGTAGAATGTGTTTTGTTGTGTTGGAAAAGGTTTGTGAGTTTTCTTGTCAATGCAGTGCTTTGATTTTCCTTCAGGTTATTGTCTTTAGGGAGAGCTTTTGAGGAAATCTAATGTTCCTCAACTATTTAGATCTCCACAATACATGAAGACTACTCATATACATAGTCCTATTATTACTATTGTCCGATTTGATGTTCGATACTCTGTATGGATTCTCTCTTTAAGGTTGGCAACAAAACTTAAGAGTGAAACTGATGAGTGATCGTTGAAGAGCACTGCTGTATTTTTCCCCTGACTACCTGGCTTCCGAGTAAACTCTATTGAAATATCTTTCTTCCTAGCACCTCGGATTTGCAATCTTTTATTTCACTCTATAGCAGCTGTTTTTATCACAAGATGTCATGAGATATGTTGTAACCGGAACAATGGAAAAATTGATGTGACTGACTTTTGAATGTCAACAAGGGATATACATGTACCAAAGAACCATTTAATTTATATTGTTATTAAAAAAAAAAATCAGTTCACATATTTTTCATATCGTGCAGATTTACCAAGTACATACTTATTTTCACGATAGGTGAAATACTACATAAATTTAATTCACCTTTCACTTGGGAAATCATTTATGACATCACTTAAAGGATACAGTCGCGTAGTTGTGGATTTACTTTCATAGCTCCTACGATGTATAATCGTGCACTTTGACAAGACTTATTATGTTTGAAATTGTGACAATTTTTGCAGTATTTGTATTCATATTTGACCATTTGACAATTGTTTTAATCCATCCATCTACTGGCATCAGTGCAAGAGTATTACTATATATTACTGGAAAAGCAATGCACATGTATTATTATCATTATTTCATTTAAATTAAGTCAGTCCATCCTACTTTGAATTGAGTTTTACCGTACTATTAGTATTTATTTAAATAATTTATGTATGTGCAGATTTAGTCATTTATCTTAAAGTGAAATAGTAAAGTATAATTATGATGTTTGATTTATATTCTTGTGAAGCTGTTTTACAGAATTTATACTCTATATTAGGATACTTTGTGAGACTGTGAGATTGTGGTATTGAAGTATACTAGAGTGAATAGTGAATTGCTATATAGATATACATATTTATGACCTATTCCCGGGCTTCCTGTAAAGCAAGATATACACGTTCGTTTGAACATACATCATATATCAACAGATTTGTATTTATCGTAGTTAGATATAAATGGGGTTTACTAATGTGAATGTGTATGTGTATTTGAGACCATAGCTGTGAATTCCATTATGTTGAATAATGCAAATATTCCTTTGGATAAAGGTCCTTATCAAACAAAACAATGATGTTATGCTATAACACATATATATTTATATATATAGGCGTGAAGAAAATAGTCTAGGAACGTAAGACGTAGCTGTACTTTACAAGTTTATTGCGAGCTTTCGGCTTGTGAGGCCTTCTTCAGGTTCTGAAGTACAAACACATATATATTCAAAGCTTATTGAACATAATGGAATTCATATTACCGTACTTTCTTCCAACCCATTTTTAGTGTATGCAATAACAAAATCTAAATGTTAGCTTCATCTTCTTTCAGAGAATATCTATCTCCACAATCACATTATATATTAATATGCATGTAATTCCGGAGAGACGTTTTTCTAGTGCAAACAGTGACAATAGCAATACAACATGACAATTTGCATTACATTATTCATGAGAATTTTGTATCAATTCTGTTTTCAAGGAAAATGGAATGGAATTGGAAATCAAATGGAAAGTAAACTACAGAGTTTAAAATGTTAGGTAATAATACTACCCTGGAAATTGAATATTAACAGCTTTTTTTAATGAAAAAAGCTCCAAAACCAATAACTGTATAATTACTTTCAGATGTATTGCCACATCTGTTTACTTTGCAGAGTGTTTAACAATCAAATTCTTCCTTACTCTACTGGTGATATATTTTACTCTTTTGATATACTGTGAAGTGTGAACATTTAACTAATTGCAATTTTCCCTTTGGAAATGAAATCTCTTGTAACAGATCTCGAGCTCAAGTTTCCTTTTTTTTCCATAAAAAAGTTTTAGTTCCTTGTGTCCTTCCATAATTGAAATACTTTTGTCTCCTTTTTCTTCCATGTTCTCATTGTGTCTCCATATCTTTTTCAATAGCATGTTTTATATTATATCATTAAAATAAGTTAATATATTGTAGTTACTATCAGGCAATAATATACTGAAATGGTGATGAAAGGGATTACCTATAATTCAAGGGCTTTTTGAGGAGCTGTATTTGAGAAGCATTTTCTTTAGATTTCATCAAATCTCCATTAAATTGTAGAAAAATAAAAGTCTTCTCTTTTCTGAAATCATCAGCACCGGCAATTTCAACTTTGCAAATATTGGCGAATAATGTATTTACGTTAACCCTTTCAATTACCATTGGTTACACATCATCTTCCTTGTTTACTTTCTCTGTGGCAATAAAAAACAATAGATTTTTAATGTATTTTGTCTTTTAACTTGCGGATTAAATTGTTATTTGTGTAATGTGTAACTCTATTTTCTTCATACATGTACATGTACTTTAGAAATATACTTCTATTAAGAAGTTTAACAGTCATACCAGTTATGGAGTGGAATAATGCAAAATGCAAATAAATATGAACATTTTCCTACAATATTGTCTTCATCTTATGCATTACAGTGGCACCCTTAGCTCTTCCTTTTTGCTCATTTTTTTTCAAACTTTGATTTCACAGATTTTCTATGAAATACACCATTGCTCTTGAGCTGTATTGGAATACCCAGGCAATATGGTTACATATATAGGGGATACCCTATCGAAGTTTTGCACTGTTTTATTGAGTTTCATTGGAAACCCTGGCAATGTAGTTTTATTGGAATACCCTATCAATTCTTTGCACCTGTAGTAAATCAGTTTTAATGGAACACCCTGTCAATGTAATTATATTAGAATACCTTATCCATGTTTTGCGCTTAAGTACATTGATGTTTCCCCAAACTATCCCAAATAGTGTTCATATATTGTTAATCTTAGAGGCATCATTAGAGTTTAGCTGCTTCTTATTTTGTAGGCATACTTTAATGATGTTTAATTCAGTCTCCAACCTCTGTACATGAAGAATTTTTCAGGAATTTGTAGAAAGATCGTGTGTATGTGCTGTGATATATTGATATTTTAATCATATAATACACATCACAATTAAGAAAGCAATACCTACATATATATGATAAATGTCAATGTATATAAATTATATTATGTGAAAAGAGTGAACATAGTTAAATTTTTGGTGTGTGGATTCTTTTTTCACCATTTTTTTCTTCATGAAAATCAATCGTCTAGAAAAAATACTTATATAATGATTGCTATCTCATTGTTCTGTAATATATATATTGACTAAGTAAGGCTCTAGTTTGTATTTGTATCAGAGATTTCTTGATCAGGAGAAAATGTTGGAAATGACTTCAAGCTATTATTTAGGTATAGCTTGTTTCTTGAAAAAAAATGCAAATATATGACTTGTTTAAATGTATATTATTACCTGTGGCACTCTTGTGTAGTGCAGAATTACAGTTTGTGAAATAATTATAATGATGCAAAACAGTGTGTGACTAGATCTAGAAGTACCTATTGGCGTGTATAGATAATATGCCTGTTTACGTTTCTTTTTCTTCTGGTTTTCGATGATATTTGTGCGCCGCGGACAGTTTGGACCTCTTGAATACTTTATTTGTTTAGGTTTAGCCAAAAAAAGTGTGATGATAATTTGTTGTTTTTGTGTGTGTTTGTGTGCGTTGTTATTTTCTGTTGATTTTGTTTTTTGGGTTGATGTGCAAAGGAATTCTGCATTCCAGGAGAGTAATTTTGTCAAAATTTGCAAAGTTCTCTGACTTTTTTTTCAGTGGATATATCCAGTTACAGCAACTGAATGATGACGATCCGTTTTTGGCATACTAAATTCTAATTTGCAAGCTCATTACTAATACATCTTTTAAAATCTTGTCTGAAGATACAAGTTTCTCTAAACAAGTAGTTTGTTGAAAAATTGCTTCATGGACCGGATAATGTAGAACTTAATTTTGGCTTCTATCAATTATCTTGAAATTGGTTGATTTTTTGTGGTTAAAATGCACAACTGGCAACCGTCATTGTGCATTGGTAAATGCAAATACAGATTGCATGCAAAAACAGGCAATACTCACAACCCTGTGATTGTACTATTAAAAAAGGAGAAAACATAATGTATTCATTCATCTGACAGTATTATATGTTCTGCATTTATTTTGGCCATTTATTTTGATACGGTATGTTGAAGAAAAAGAGAGAATGATTAAATTTTCTATCATTCTGAATATGGGTTTCGATGTGCAAAAAGAAATGTTTATTACGTTTTAATTTAGTACCTGTGTTGTAACAGTACTGTCTATTTTACCCTTTTTTTTCGATTGTTTTTGGAAGAGAGGGAGGAAAATCAAATACTTTGTAAGATACACAGAAAATGCTGTATTGATGTTGTTTGATATTTGTAGATTGAGTATTTTATAAAGGAGATATGTATATTGTTTCACCAATTTTGACTAGTGTGTGCCAGTAAGTATGAGTAGTAAAGAATCAAATTTGAATTGTAAAATGGCACCATGGATGTTTGGAAGAACTCCAGGAAATTGTTTAAATATGATGAAAGTTTTTTTTTTTTTTTAAATCCTGAAGACACTGAATTGCTTTGTATATTGTTTGAATGGTGTTTGGCAGGAATTCTGGAAAACGGTGCAGTGCCATATTGTGGATTGTTTTATTGTTCATTTAATAATCGACTCATTTTTTTTGCTGTGATAACGTGTGTAAAGACTTTGTTTCTGTCCGAAGGGTCCTCTAGACGAGGAAGTCCCTGCGATGACAGGAAAAAGAGGTTTAATGTACGGTGTATTCATCGGTTTTGAAATAATAAGTGAAATTTTGAAAATGTGATGTACTATAAACCAGCTTCAGGTATATGACCCCTTTATAGTATCTGACCTCTTAATATCACCCATGTGACCTTTGTCCCATGACAATTATACCACTGTTGTACCCTTTGTGAAACAGGGAATCCAGAACCCCCCCCCCCAAAAAAAAAAGGTCATCCTTCACATCATTTGTAGTTCATAACAATTTGAAAGGTAGATTTCTATCCCTCTTCCTCCCACCGTAGTATTTATTCTTTAGTTATTATCATGAATGATGAATATATGACGAATGGCTCTGCCAGTTCACCTAGTTCAAGTTTTCTCTCTCTATCTCACTGTTTTATTCGGTGAGGTATATGTAGTTAGATGAGTAGTTCTTTTTATCATTCGATTGGACAGTTGTTATGTCTTCCTTGCAGTGTTTCCCTTTTTTTTTTAATTTGATGGAGACAAATAAAAAAAAAGTTTGAAAAGAATCCATACAGTAGTCTATTGTGTTTCCTTATATTGTCATTTTTTTTTTTTTACTAAGTGTTTAAAATGGCAGGAGATACATCTTTTTAGCTCCAAACAGACAAAATGCATGGGAAGATTGCATTAATGCAATTTTGAATGCATCATGAAATGACCTAGTAATACCCTTCTTCCTCTCAGCAGACAATTGTAGTGTGAGAGGGTGATGCCTCCCAACCCTAATGAGGGAACAATGAAGTTTAAAGGTACACCATACTTTTTAAAATAATGAAAATAAGACACAATCATCACCAATAATTATTATTATAATAATGACAGATAGATACTCTTTAGAACAACCAGAAATTTCAGCAAGTTTCCACATGTTTGGCAAAACGCTGAAATGTCTACGATACACACAGACAAAAAAGAAAATGATTAAACAAATCAACTTTTTTGCATAATTTGGCTACCGTAATTTAATAGTACCTTGAAGTGATGTTTCATTATTTCAATCAATTATATACATTCAATTAAGACATGAAAACATACCATTATTTTTGTAAGAATCAAATTAGTTCTTGAAGAACAAATGCTCAAGAACCACTATCCTCAGGGAGTACTGTATTTTATCATGGATCATGTGCTTCAATGACATTCTAGGAATAAGCCCTTTGCACCACCACATTTTTTTAGCAATGTTACAGCAGCATTCAGGATTTTAAGGTCGACTTGAAATGATTAATTTCATTTCATTGTTGAATTGGGCATGAAATATTTTTTCAAGTGAGTAACTTCACAATAAAGATACCTGTTCTGATTCAAGATGAAACCAATAGACATTCAAAGCCTAATCACATTTGTTAACATACAAATTCTTTGCCAGGATTAAGGCACCTCATTTAATACATGATCTTCAGACCCATTTGATCCCATTTTTCATTGGCAATAGGATATGCTTGCCAAAGCTTGTAAGATATGCTGGAGCTTTGTGGCATGTCTTTTAAAACTGTCCTTTACTACAGATTCAGCATGCAGGTCACACCCAAAAATATCAATGAATACATTTACAAAAATTAATAACAAATAAAATTGTGTTTCAAAACACATATTTTTCTGACTTAAAGATTTTGTTAATGTTCTAATTCATGAATACAATTATGCTTTGAACTACATTGTACGGTAAACATATTTCAATAACTTGATTCTGGGCTGGAAAAGAGAAAATATTTTCATGAATGCAGTCCACATGAAATACATAATGAATGGAAGGTTTCAAGGTAGACGTGTCATTTCAGTCAGCTATTGCATAAAACTGGAAAACAACAGACTCCTACACAAGATGTCTCTACAGAACAGTCTTGTCAATTGGATCAGTGTGACATGCACATGTACATGTCGGTGCGAAGGAGGCCTTTTCATTTGCCATGATGTTATAACCTGACTTTCTCCGGTCAAAGCCCTGTCATCAAACTCCTCAGAAAATTGAGTCTTGAGATCTCTTCTCCCATTTGTCAGTTTCAGCAGTTGATACAATACTCCCATGGTGTGATGATGACCTTACTTTCCGGGAGCTTGCAACATCTTCACCTGACTTTCTCCTATTAAAACACAGCAATTAAACTCCTAAGGAAAGTTTAGATTAAGAGATCTCTTGTGCCATTTGTCCGTTTTGGCAGTTGATATAATGATCTTGTTGCGAGACGACCACATGACAGCCCGGAATCACAGGACATCATGACCTGACTTTCTACAGTCTAGGCACAGTGAGAAGAACCTCCATAAAAAGTTGGATCTAGAGACATCCTTTTTCATGTTTGTCAGTTTTGGCAGTTGATTCACTAATGCTGGGATGATCACCTGACTTTCTGAAGTATGTGACATCCTCACCTGACTTTCTTGAGGCCAAGCACAGCTATCAAAACTCCTATCTCAACGACAGCTGGAAATGCACTGTGAAGAAAGGGCGAGAAGAAATTACAAAACGGAGAATCTTTCCAGATGTGATAAAAAAACATTTCAAAGACCATTCTCTTATGTTATGTAAACATGTATCAGTATTATTTTTTGCATTGTATGATTGTTCATATGTACTGTCATTATTGTGATGTGTTGTTGTTAATAAATTCAAATTCAAATTCAAATTCAAATTCAAAATTCAAAACATAAAACAAAACCATAAAAAAATGCAAATAAGGTCAATTAGAGTATGATAACAATTTACGAAAGCAGAGCTACATTCATGCAGATTATGAAAAAGAGATGAGAGAACAATGAAAATGACAAACAGACACAAATGAACAGGGAAAGAAAGTTTTTGCAACAATATGAATAAGAAACATTTTCCCCAAAATCTCTGTAAATTTCTTTCAGCCATCTTCCAATCTTTCAAAACACATGTGTGCATTGTAATTCTCATTTTTGTTCACCCTATTGTCCGTAACATCGCTTAGATTTTCTTTAAATCTTGACCTAAACATATCACCAAATCCACTCACCTGCAGAAGCCAAAGATGTACCAGAATATGTAGCAAGGCCACTCCTCAAACAGATACAAGGACAGAGCAATGGCTGCACTTGCATGACAGGCAGTGGCTGAGGGTTGCCGTGATGGTGCAGAGTTAAGGTCCAATCAATTCATTCTAGGAGTAACTGTGCAAATGATTAGAAGCAGCTATCATTTCCAATAAATTATAATTACAAAATAGTTCACAAAATATCAGAGTGAAATGCATAAAACATGAAGATATTTGTAAAATCTTCTGTACAATATTTAACAGGTGCAATGAATAAAGCAAATGTTCAAGTATACATGCAGATCAAGTATGCAAACCAGTTTGCATGTTTTTATGAAGTAGTTCAGAGTACTGTAATAAGTTATGGTAAAAATCTTCTCCGTTTATGATTCATTATTTCGAAAGCATTTCCCCTATGAATTGCAAATTTGTTAGAACACCCACCCTCTGGACTATGAACAGTAAAAAATACTACCTACATGTACATGTAGGCCTACCCCTAGGACAATTACACCTAGGACAACCACTCCTGGGACAACTAACTCCTAGAACAATTACATCTGAAAAAATTTTCCCTCATTCAATAATCCTCAAGATAGTCATGAGGGTAAATAGCGTCATCTTGAAAATGGGTAGTTGTCAAGGGGTATTGCTCAGACAAGAAAAAAGAAAATAAGTATTATCATTTAACCTAAATGAATTTCAGGGCGCTCCTTCAAACTTGTTTTCAATTACATTTGCTTCAGTTCTAAGGCAAAATTTCCAATGGCATACATGAAATTATTTCAGCAGCACATTACAATTGCTATAGATTAAAAAATTTATGAAAAAAGGTCCAGCATTTTTATTATAAAGGATACACAAGAGGCCCACTGGATGAATGAACATGGAGACCCCTGACATAAAGCCAATAATCTCAATGACCAGGAACAAAATACTCAGAGACAGACCAATGATCAACCTAGAAGAACAAAGAGGAAAATAAAAAACTGGAAAATAAGTTACAGGTCTGAAAACTATTAAGCTTGTATTCGGTCATGAAAAGTTCAGTTGCCCTTTTAGTATCTTTACAGGAAAATCATCAATTTCATAGTAAAATATTCCGCTTGGTTTAAATGCAGATTGCCTCAAAACAATTGTTATATATATATATATATATATATATATATATA
>BEXV01000225.1:90307-102362 GCA_003118195.1 Hemicentrotus pulcherrimus | reverse complement strand
AAAAAAAAAATAGTTTTGACATTTAAGGGCATGAAAATAGTTTTAATCATGAACTAAATGACAAATGTATCCAAGGTATGAATGATTAAATATTAGAGTGCTCAAAAAAAAAAAAAGCTATTAAACTACCGTATGTATGAATAAAAGGTAACGGTTATCAACTAATTTAAAAGAATACATATTTTCATCAATTTTGGAAACGGCTCCCGGTTCTCTAAAAAAATTAAGGACTGGGAGCCACTTTTTCAGATATTTGGCTCCCGGTCTGCTTTGACTTAATAAAAGGCTTGCTCCTATGTATAAGGATGTGATGGAAACAAAGTTGAAATTAATTTCAACCATTTGCAGAATGAAGAAATGATCACTGTAGACAAGTTATCTTTCTTAGCAGGTTTTTAAGCACACACTTAAAATTTTAAAAAGGGAGAGAAATGAGAGAGAAAAAGAGATACTTTGTACATAACCATCACTGAGATGTGGCTTTATAGAAAGGCGTCCCAATTCGGGTTTGATGTAACATTTTTGTTTCAATTCTTTTCTATCTTCTCTTCTCCCTTTTTGATATGTGATATGGATTTCTTACAATTTTTTTTATTGGCACACTCCTTACCCTTGTAGGTTTGTAGTTGTATGCGGAGATGGAGAATACATCATCTACACGGCTATGGCTCTCAGGAACAAGAGCTATGGATCTGCCCTAGAGTTCGTCTGGTCCCATGACTCCTCTGAGTAAGTTTTTTACTACTGTTGTGACCTATTAATCCATTATAATCAGGTGTTTGGTTGGTCACATGACTCATCTGAGTAACTCTTTAATACTGTCTTGACCCATTACATGGTTTAAAAACCCATTAAAAATCAGGTGTTTGGTTGGTCACATGACTTCTCTGAGTAAGTCTATATTACTATCCTGACCCATTACTTGGTTTAAAAACCCATTAAAAATCAGGTGTTTGGTTGGTCACATGACTTCTCTGAGTATGTCTATATTACTATCCTGACCCATTACTTGGTTTAAAAATCCATTAAAAATTAGGTGTTTGGTTGGTCACATGACTTCTCTGAGTAAGTCTAAATTACTATCCTGACCCATTACTTGGTTTAAAAACCCATTAAAAATCAGGTGTTTGGGTGGTCACATGACTCATCTGAGAAAGTCTATATTACTATGCTGACCCTTAACTTGGTTTAAAAACCCATTAGAAATAAGATGTTTGTCTTGTCACATGACTCATGTCTTGACCCATTACTTGGTTTAGAAACCCATTCAAAATTATTTGTAATTAGATATAGATGTAAATGAAATGATCAATTCTTGATCCCAACATGTTCCAAGAAAGCATGGTAATGAAGGAAACAAACACAAGAGTGAAATATTGCTTTAAATAATATGAAAATTGATAGTTTTCTGACAATAAATGAATTAAACAACTGTAAAGTTATAACAGGTATAAAAGAAAATGTATGGTCAATACTATTACTGACAATCATTTATCTTGAGCTCTCCATTACGTAAGCCTATACATCTCAAGACTTTATCACAAAATTGTTTTGTGTAGTTCATGTTAATGTTTCACTTTTTAAATATAGTTTACAACTAACTACTAAAAGAGTAGAATAATGTAATTGTTATTGTCATTCAATATTAATTGAAATTGACCTGTGTAGTAACTTCACTAACCTGAGACCATTGTCTTCCATTTGGTCATTAGATACGCCATCAGAGAGAGCAGCACATCGGTCAAACTCTTCAAGAATTTCAAGGAGAAGAAATCCTTCAAACCAGACTTTGGAGCAGAAGGTAACATATAATTTTATACTTCTTAATATTTACCAAGCTTAAAGTTAATTCAGAGTTCTGGTAATGATGGATATAGAGTTCTCAGAATCTGACTAAGTATGTTCCAACTATTCCGAAATTAAATAATCCAACAACCTTTTCACCAAATATTATAACACGTAAATGATAACAAGTGATCCATATAAGCAAACTGATATCAAATATTCTAGACTGAATAAGTGATATTCGCCAATCAATATTGATTTTAAAAAAGTTTGGAAGAAGTAAGCGAAGGAGATTGTTCTATGTCTACTGATACAAACAACTCATATACAATGTACCGCTTCATGAACAATTTCAGAATTACCATAGGGCAGGGATCAGCACTTACAGATACGCAGTATTCATGAGCCTCAAAAGTATAATTCAGGGCCCCTTCTTTTCAAAGACTTGTCCAATCAGTCAAAAGTTTGCAATCTCCTACTTTTTATGTACTAATTGCAATTAATATCAACTCTTTAATAGACGGGGGCCCTTGTCTCCCCAAATTTAAAATTTTAATTTATTGGGACCCATGCATATAGTCCAATAAGAAATGCAGTATCATGCCCCCTGCCCTGCCCTGATGTGCATGTAATTTCTCATAAAACAATGTTAACCTTTTGACTACTCAATTCTTTCATTTCCATAGGCTTAATACAAGAGCCAACCAGTGCCTGTAGGCAATTGGTTAGGTGATGATTATAAACAATTGTTTCCTCTTTTTTTTCTCCTTCCAGGTATCTTTGGCGGTTACATACTTGGTGTTCGTTCAAACAGCGGTCTTGCTTTCTACGACTGGGACTCCACAGAGCTTATTAGGAGAATAGAGATTACACCTAGACATGTAAGAAAACACAAAATTGTGTTAATTCATATCAATAAAAATATACATTATGATGATGATGATGATGACTATGGTAGTAAAAACTGTTGGAGCTGAAAGAATCCAAATTGCGTTTTGGGTCAAAGTCTTTCTTCTGGTCTGAAAACCATAAACATGGATACTTCCTTCATCAATGTCACCAAGTCTTTAGGTATGGGATACATAGATGAGATAATCTGGAGGTTGAGATATTAATTAAATATCAATAATTAACTGTAAATTATAGGGAGCAAAGTTCTAGATGATACATGTTGCTTTTGATTATGATTGTGATGATTGTGATGATGATGATGATGATGATGTTCATAATGCTCATAGTATGAAGGTTATGCATGCTAATTTGATTTCACTCTGAACAGCTCTTCTGGTCAGAGAATGGCGAGCTGCTGTGCATAGCAACAGACGAGTCCTTCTTCATCCTGAGATACAGTCCAGAGGCGGTCGTTAAGGCACAGGAGACAAACGAGGGAGTGACAGAGGATGGTATTGAAGAGGCTTTTGAGGTATGTCACTGTGTTCAAGCAAAATATAACATATTGCTTATAATGCTTATAACGATAGTGTTCATTCTAGTCATGTACCATCGTTTTCTGATGGATAAAAATCAACTTATTAATATTAATTCTCCAGCTTTAGCCAAATAGCCATATATTGTTTGCTTAGCTTTTAAAGCCCATCTGTACTTGTTTACAGGAGGTATTAGACCACCATGCAAGGTCACTGACAGGTGGTTATCTCATCAAATCAGCTCTCAATTAACATAAGAAAAAGGGCATCATGGGGGATTAACAGATACCGCTTAGGCATTGCTGGCTGTATAGAGGGCGCAAATACCTAAAAGTAGTGTAGTGGGGCATTACATTTTTTTTTAGATAGTAAACATTCTAGGCCTGCAAATGCCTCAAAGCTAGTATTGTATTCTTGTTTTGACAGGTCAACTGAGGCTTTATAGTGCTGATGGACATTGTAATTTTATGTAAATTTACAGATATTTATTGCAACAAGATTTTGATGTTTTGCAGGTTGTTGGTGAGATCGAGGAAGTTGTGAAGACAGGCTGTTGGGTTGGTGATTGCTTCATCTATACCAACTCTGTGAACAGACTCAACTACTATGTGGGTGGAGAAATCGTGACCATCTCTCATCTGGACAGGTAGGTTATGCTCTTTACTTCATTCATGTTTTTTTATTTTTATTACCTGACTGCTAAGACAGCATGTGTGTGCTTGTAAGTAAGCAACCAAGGGGCCAACAGCCTTGAGTCCTCTCTGAGGGACTTGGAAATGAGGATTAATGCCTTTCCAATGATTACTAGTGCATCAACTTGGTATCGAACCCGGGACGTCCTGGTTATGAGACCACTGCTCTACCATTCAGCCATCGGTCCCCTGCATGATTTTTTTCAGCAAAAAGTTGATGATGGCTGAGGGTGTTTTACCAAATGAGAAAAGAAGTACCCCTGAATTATGTTTTTGTGTATGGGTTGTAATGCTTGTAATCTGTATACAAAATGGTTTACTAAAAAGTAGCCTTCACAAATATATTTGTATTTGCAATATCTTCCTAGATTGTTTGTTTAGTATAGGAAAACCATGTACTGGTATACTTCATGGTCTGCTGCCTCTACTTAGACATTCCTTACCATCCAGCTATTCTACCAGGTTTGTGTTAGAATATGGTAAGCTTAGGAAACTGACCGCGAAGCAATTGTAGGAGCATTTGTCATGTAACCTAATTGAAAGTATGTTCACTTTATCCATTTTGTCATCGTTAACTTTGCAGGACCATGTACCTGTTAGGATACATCGCCAAGGACAACCGTCTCTACCTCGGAGACAAGGAGCTCAATGTAGTCAGCTTCTCTCTCCTTCTTTCTGTACTGGAGTACCAGACCGCCGTCATGCGACGAGACTTCAACACAGCCGACAAGGTCCTTCCAACGGTACCTAGGGAACATCGGACAAGGGTGGCTCACTTCCTAGAAAAACAGGTAAGTCTCCCTGAGTAAGTTTCCCTGAAATTGTCATCTTCTCCCTCATTTCTCCTTCTTCCGTTTGAAGACAAGATTGAGCTCTTTGATGGCTAATAAATTGCTTTTCAGCTCACATATGTTTCGATGTGAAAGAAATTCCCTCGAATCTTCATTAGGTTTATTTTCTGTATCCGTAAGGGAAACAATATGGACAATTTTTAAATATATATATATATATCTATTATGAAATTAGATAGAATCGTTGATTAGTTACATTTATTCTTATCTTTCTTGTTCATTAACCATATATGTGCTATGCATCATCATTCAAATGTATGTATTTGTCTTTGTCTAACATTCATTGATGTTGTTATTCTGATAGGGCTTCTTATGTACTTCTGATGATATTCAATCTTCAAATGTATGTATTTGTCTAATATTCATTGATGTTTTATTTTTTTTTGACAGGGCTTCAAGTCTCAGGCCTTTGCCGTATCATGTGATACAGAGCACAAGTTTGACCTTGCCCTTCAGCTTGGTGAACTGAAGACGGCTTACAGTTTGGCTGTAGAGTCAGAGGTAGGTAGAGAATCAAAGACTTCTTAGAGATTAAATTGAGATTGAGATTGATGATTGGTGGTGGTAATAGTAATGATGATGATGGTGATGATGATGATTATGTGATGAGGGTGGTCGTGATGTTAAGGATGATGGTGACAGTGTTGATGACGATGATGATAGTGATGACAGTGATGATGATGATGGTTATGATGATGCTGATGAAGTATTGACGATTGTGATAGTGGTGATGATGATGACGACGGTGATAATGATGATGATGCTGATGAACATAATGATGGTGGTGATGATGATGATGATGATGATGATGATGGTGATGATAAAGGGACACTGATGATGGTAGCAGCAATGGTAAAGATTTTAAGTTAGTAGTGATCATGATAATGATTTTAATGATCAATTCAGAAATAGGGATGTTGATGAATATTAATATACATAATCATAATAATACCATCAGTTAGACTGTTTCAGGATCAATCAAGCATTGCATATATGACCATGACAAGCACCTTTCCCTTTTTTTTCCTACACACCCTATAGTCTGAACAGAAGTGGAAGCAGCTAGCAGAGCTTGCCACCACCAAATCCGAGTTTGAACTAGCCCAGGAGTGTCTCCACAAGGCACAGGACTATGGAGGACTCCTCCTCCTGGCTAGCTGCTCCGGCAATGCTACCATGGTGGAAAAGCTGGCATCCACTGCGGCGGAGAACGATAAGAACAATGTTGCTTTCGTTGGCTACTTCATCAGGGGAGAGTAAGTACATGGAATTATGTCTGTTGGGAGTACAGTCAAACCTGCTTTAGTTACCACCTGTCTAAAAAGAGACTACTTTTCTTGTTTCCCTTGGGTGGTCTTTATAGACAGGTTTCACTGTATTATGTCAAATTGTCCATTGTGAGCCCGAAAGGCATCAACATTGTGTAAAGTTATGAGTTCATGCAATTTGGGCTTTCAGCGGGTAATATGCCTCACAATGATTTAAAACTGTATGATTTTTTAAAATTGTAGTTATGTTGTAGAGAGAGCACATGTTGAGGAGTAATGGTCAAACGTGTTAATTATCAAAATATGTGTTGCAAAGTGCATACTGCATCAATGACTTGATGCGTTTCAAATTTTTTTAGTAATTGATACCCTGGCTCTAGCCAAGCTTCCATGATAACGTCCTCAATGGCCTTGATCAAGGATGAACCATACTTTGTTACTTTTATTATGAATCAAGTGTCGTTTTTATGTTGAAATTTTTACTTTTTGTTTTTTTAACCTAAGGATCGAGAAGTGTTTGGAGCTTCTTTGCCGGTCAGGACGTTTCCCCGAAGCAGCCTTCTTTGCAAGAACATACCTTCCTAGCAAGATATCAGAGTAAGTAATGACCTTGACTAGTTTATGACTCACTAGCAACTACTGATTCTGGTCCCCTTGGTGGAACAGCACCGCCATGTGGTGGATGCTGAGTAGGGCCTCCCAACCTTTTATTTTTTATAGTATGTGTACATATGTTTTTATTATTGCACTTCTTTTTATAAGGAAATAAATTCAAATCAAATCAAATCAAACTTAATGATAATAATACTGCTAGTAGATTCCTGCATAGCATGCATGTCTGGCACATTGCCACTCCTACCGTTCTATTATTATTATCCTGGCTTTAGCGAAATGTAGTTGCATGTAAAGCCTTGCCTTTTAATAGAAGACCTCATCTTGCTATTATATTTTGATATCATTGTATTACCATTCTCAAAAACAATATTGATAATAAAAGAAATATTTTTTTTTGTTATCATGTGATCCCTGTTCCTATTAGCATTGCTGTTACTTGAGTAGATGGATGAATGGAAGTAAGAGAGAATAAATAAAATATTTTAGATTTCCTAATTTGATATTACAGTGTACATTGACAATAGAATTATTTCATAACAGGATATCATTAATTATATCACTTGTAGGGTGTATTTTCATTGTCTAATAAATTTCCACAACACTCAAGTTATGAATGGATTACATACTTTACAAAAAAATACCATAGCATGAGATAGAGTACTCAATAATCTTTAAGCTAATCTTGAGCTCTTTTATGCCGAGAGAACATGGCTATAATTCATTCTGGGTTGTTTGTCCTGCAGTAGATTGATTGTTTGACCCAGTAAAATAAAAACAACCTCACAAAAACCTTGATGGGAATCATCTTCAATAAAAACCACAACTCTCATTTGCACATAGTGACTTGTGTTAAATACATGGTGTCAGGCCTACTTACCTAGATTTTCGTATATTATCTTTCCATGCTTACCCGGCCCCTACACATTTCCTACTAAAATCGCTTGTCGCATGTCAGTTATTTGTAATCTTGAACATTCAGTGTAAGTTTTGTTGGATGCTGTTAGAATTGATTTTGTTATCATCATTACCAGAACTCAAGCTAATCTTTAATACTTATTTGTGATTTCAAATAGATCACTGTTGATTATTGTTTTTGGTACTTCCTGTCATACAGGGTTGTCCAGGCATAGAAGGAGAGTCAATGTACTTACCTCTGAACAGTCCACAAGTAATTGTGAAGAAAGAAACACAGAATAATACTTCGCATGTTCACCCTTCAATTCTCTTTACTCATCTTCCTTTTGTCATGACAGAGTTGTCCAGGCATGGAAGGAGAGCCTCAAGAAGGTGAATGCTAAGGCTGCTGATGCTCTAGCAGACCCTACCCAGTATGAGAATCTCTTCCAAGGACTCAAACAGACCGCACAGGCTGAACAGTTCCTCAAGTCTCGTCGCACCACCATCCCTGCCAACAAATACCCTGCGGTACCTGTAAGTAGTCCTACCCAGGGTTCTGGCCAGCTCCCTGGCACCTTCTTTTAAAAAAGTTTAGACGGATCCAAGTTGATTGTAAGTCCTACAATCCTACAAATTTAACACTTAGTGTATTTACATTGGAAATTCATTACAATGAGCTGTGATATAATGAGATGCTTGATATAACAAGGTTTAATATTTGCATGGTCCATGGCACAGCACAAGTCTCCATTGCCACTCTCCACCCATGTTTATATTGTTACTGTTAGGAAGGAATTTTTTAATTACTGTGAGCACCATAAATTAGAAGCATAGCCAGAGCAATATTGGAGCACATTGAGCACATTACATGGCGCTATAAAGATACCTAATATTTTAATGTGTTTTATTGTAATGATGTTGTATAAGTTATGATATTTCTAAGCATTTCAGATTATAATACAGAAAGTGTAATAATCTTATGGAATATAACAAGTGTGTCATCTATCATTCCTCTCTTTCTTTGACAGAGTACTAGTGATCGGGATGTGATGGAGGAGATGGAACATGCCATTGGTAGTGGAGCTTTCTCTGTGGTAAGTGCCCATCAGTTGCGTCATCCATCCATCAGATCAAATGTTCTTTATAGGTTTGCATTGTGAGGTAGATAAGTCAGGAAAACAGGTACACCATGTGTTAACCCTAGGATATTCGTTCTTAGAGAGATGTTAAAAAATTGTTGCCTAATTCTTTCATGGTATAGTTTTTTAAAGGACTTGTAGGTCTCTCGAAGAAAGAGATGTCCTTGACTCTTTGGACAGTGTGCTCTGTCCGTCGTCAGGAGAATGGCTTTCACTCTAGCCATGAGGACATAAGACTACTCACACAGTGTCACTGTTGAAGTTTTTTCCTGATTTATCCATCACATACAAAAATCAAAGGCCTTTGTAGTTATTCTGTTCTCGTGATCTAGTAGCTATGCCACTGAAAGATGCATTCGATTTTAACATTTGGGCTTTAACACAAAATCAATAAGTATAAAATCAGAATCTGTAGATTATTTGGACAATGTTCTAAGATGGAAGAAAGACAACGAGGGGTGTCTCCCTTTGTCACACATGAAAACAATAATGCTGCTAATATGTTTTGTCAAGCAATTCTAGATAGATCCATGCTCAGACGAACTTGAGACATTTCTTCCAAATTTTAAGATTTGAATGACTACTCTTTTTGAATACTCCGGTCACAACTATAACTCTGACGACAAACCGAACAAAAAGAAATATATTAGTCAGTTAGTTTTGAGTCGATATGGATTAGGTTTGGCATTGTTACCAAAATATTACTGGTTCAATTCTGAATTTCAGTATAGTTTTTTTTTTTTTGGTTTGCGGAGAGGGGAAGGCAATGGGTTTCTTAGCATTTTGTTTTATAATAATAATTATGTAACTTATATAGCGCCAAATCCACTCTGTGGAGTGCTCGAGGCGCATTTACAAAATAGCAATTAACGAGTAAACAAAAAAGTTTTTACATGAGTTTTAAAAGAATCGGTAGTAATACAATTTTGTATGGCTTCAGGAAGGCTGTTCCAAAGAGTAGGGCACGCAAAGNACATTCATCACAGATGCACAATCCTAAATGCAAAACTTTTTTATTGATCTGTTTTTCTCCTAGACGCAGGATCAGGACCCTATGCAGGAGCAGGAACCCATGCAGGAGCCTGAGACAGCTTCTCCAGAGAAGACTCCTGCAGCTCCTCCTTCAGGAGCCACTAAGGAGTCGCCTCCAGCTGGAGAGCGTCCCAGGACAGACACAGACGATCTCGACTTTGACTTTGACAACTTAGACATCGATGACAATGTTGATACGTCGGGAGTGGACCTGGATGAGGATTTATTAGATGATTAGATGCCCCAAACATTTCCATAGATGCCGCAGTGGGACCATTGAATGCACCAATGCTTTGAATAGAGTCCTAAGCAGGGTACTGTCGAAACGGGGATTAGAAAGACTGGTTTACTTTCATATTCAAATTTATGGATGTTTCTTTCCTTGGGACTTTGTGATGAGTTATTCCATTCACCTTTTATTAATGAATGAACTATAATAATTTGAATCCAGTCTGCGTACATTACTTGTTGCTGTGTGGGGCAAGCATTGGTCAAGAACAAGCTTTGTTTTAAAAGTATGCAAAATTTTAATATGTTATTAAACCACTATTGTGAAACAGTTTTATTGCTTTAAAAAATAAACAATATCCTGCTTTTGCTTTTGGTATGAATGATGATACCGCAGTGTAGTGACCAAACATATTTTTCCAACTGATCACAATATGACTTCAATGTATTGGTGGTTAATCCTTCCAAAAAGTGGGTTAAAAACCACTGGAGTTAACCCAGAGCCTGTGGGAACCGTGTGGGTTCCTGTATGAAGCCGTTATGATTGAGAGAATTTAGCAGTCTAAGGGTTAAAAGAGTTGAACTTATTTCTTGTCTGTTAACAGTTAGATTCTGGATAATACAGTGGACAAGGCCGTAGCCTCAACTCTGTAGTGATAGCTCATAGATGATTAATGCCAAGTAAAGAAGTCATTCCTTAAATATTTCAAGATAAGATCAAAGGTGTCGTAGAGGTGTGTCTTGTGAGTTTGAATTTATCCGATACTACGTTTGATGTCATAGCTGTCCACTCGTACCTATAACATGTGTCTTATGAAAGTATAGATCGTGACTGGTATTTATTCAAAGCATTGTGTGTGTAGGCAGTTCTCCATATATATGTCACATTATTGTTAAATTGTAAATATACAATAGCACTCCTGATGTTATGTCATTCAAATTATATTTAATGAGAATGTGTCACAGAAGATTTAGATTAACGTGGAATTATCTGCAAAATGAATTTATCATGGATTTATTTGCTTTTTATATTTTTGTCATTCACTGGTTAAGTGAAGAGGAGATTATGAACTTCTTGAAAGTATGAATTCCAATTCCAATAAAGTGTAGAATTAAAGTTAATGGTGTCAGATAAGCTCAGTATTTTTTCCCCCTTTTTGTTCTAACTAGAGCAAACCTAGCCATTTTGTTTTCAGCTATGTTTTAGCAGAGTCTTGATTACGGTACAAGAATGTCTTATTTCTAGCCTACTTACATCAAGAGCTAAGCAAACACGCTAAGTATTTATTAATAAATCTTTATTCATTTTGGGCAGTGATCTACTCTATCTCTGCTGTGTGTTTATTATCATATTGACATTTCTTTGGGGAAAGTGAAGCGTAGTGTAAAGACTGCTATGTCACATGAAGCCTATACTGCTTTTTCAGATTTTTTATTTTCTTTCTAATCAAAGAGAGATTATCCAGTCAAGACCGTTTGTTGAAATAACCATGTTTAGAGCCAAAAGGGCATTCACACATATTCTTTTGCATAGAATCAATGCCCTTCTGGCTCTCAACAGGTAACATAACAGGGTAGGAAGACTCCCCAGGGAGTGGAGATGGTGCACATTGTGCCTGAATGAATCCCATGACCAGGGTAATAATATCTGCAAAGTGCTTAGAGACGGTAGTCCGTATGAAGCGCTATATAAATCCAGATTACTATTATTATTATATCAAGTCATTGACATTTGTCATTGTGCTGTGGATGGAGTTTAAAAACATCACAAGGACATATTCTAGCTTCTTTTAAAGGTTTATGGTTTTATAGCTGCCCTGTTCTGTGATGTAAGCATTGTTTACTCTTCATTGTTTCCTCCGCTGATAATGCCACCCCATTCATACATACACACAAAATATACGTTTAGTAGGATAGAATTTGGGCTCATGTAAACAAGACCAAGTAATGCAAATGAAAAAAGAATGGCATTTTTTCTTATGAGACTGCCTTGAAGAATTGTGTCAATTCGCTGTCTGTTTGAGTTTCAAGCAATGTTTCATTGTACTTTTTTGTTTTTTCCTTTGCGTAATAGACAGAGAGAACTTTCTCTCTCTCTCTCTCTCTCTCTCTCTCTCTCTC